>LBNU01036534.1:27684-50237 GCA_014162995.1 Artemisia annua | reverse complement strand
CGTCATCCACGCAATTAATACACACTAATCAATCGGTAAAAGATAGTTAGGGAGTAAGGAAATCTAAGTAAACACACTTCTCTCTATAAACCATTTACTTTCTTGTTACTTTATTTTATTTGCAATAGTAGTTATTTGGGTTAGTTGACTAGCAACTAATTCCGCCCACTCCTCCAAAACCGAGATTTTTACTTGCTTTCTTAAAAATATAAAAATACAAAAAGAATATTCCCTCACCCCTAGACCTATTAGAGTAGCTTTTCAATCCTAACGACACTATTCCCTGAGAGAACGATCAATCCCCCGGTACTTGCCACTACACTATACTACATCGGTCAGGTACACTGCCTGGTGGGGATTGCAAGCTTCTCAAGATCCTTTGAGAGGTAAAACCCTAGTGCGTGGTCACAATCCCGCACATCAAAGTTTTTGGCGCCACTGCCGGGGAATAGTTATTGTTTAGGTTGAATCTTTATTTTATTAGGTCTACTCACTAGATTCCTTTCTAGCGAGATTTTTATTTTATTTTTCTAGGATTTCTTTTAGTCTATCTTTTCTTTGTGTGTTTGTTCGTGAGTTTTCACTGACTATTCTGTTTGCCATTATGGAGAACGCGAATCCGCAAAAATCTTCAACCAATCGACCAAATCCACTACATAATCTACCATTATCACTCCAAAATGACATCTTGATGTTCTGACAACATCATGATGAATCTTTTCCCGAAGCATGGACTCGTTTCAAATATTTACTACAAAAAGTCCTTCACCATAGTCTTGATTTATTGCCTCTACTCCAATTATTGCACATTCGTATCGACTACGAAACCCAAAAGAGGCTCGACTATGTAACGGATGGGAAGCTTTGGGGATACGATGTTAAAAATGCATGGGAAACCTTTGAGATTCACTCCCAATACCGAAGTGGAACATGGGACCCAAAGAACATAAATGTGGACCTATTTTCAATTTGGAAGGATCAAACGAAAAGTTTGTTTGGGGATGAATATGTTGAGATACCTAAGTGGATGTCGCCTAACATCATAGTACAAAATGAACACATAGGTAATCTAGATACAAAGGAGGATGAGGTGGATAATCCAAGCCCACAAAGTACCCCGCAAGTCCTACCATCATTTGAGGCACCCACACCGCCCGTGACTTACCCGGAAGAAGTAGAAGAGACTTTAGGAATCCCAACTGAGGTTGAACCTTTGACCCAAGAACCACTTGAGGATATGGGTTTGAATACTTGTAGTGATAACCTTACTCTTAATCCTAGGGAATTTCCTAGTGTTGATGAACCGGAACCTCAATCTTTACACACCTTTCCATCCTTAGATTTACATCTAGGAGACAAAAGAGGAACCGACCCATCCATCAACCATTATTATCCGGGTAGTTTTAGGATGAAGGAAGCCATTCACTCACCCCCTTCACCTCACGTGGCATATTTCCACCCTAAGGGTGTGTATCGCTACTTCCACCCGCACTTAATTTTAAGTGTAGGGAAAACCTCCCCTATTTCCGCTAAATAAGGGTAGAGTCAGGCTCGTGACTCGAACAAAAACAAGTGCTTGTTGGGAGGCAAACCAACCCATGTTTTTTGTAATTGTTTGATGTTTTTATTTTATTTGTTTGTTTGTGTCATATATGCTTAATCATAATTGTTTAATTTTCATGTTTCGAATAATTTGTGAAAATGCTTTATTTTGTTTTTAACCTCGTCTTAATTGCATGTAAAGGTATTTTACAAAAAGATAAGTGTAGGGAAGTTTATATTTTGTTAAAAAGAATGAAATTCGAACATGAAAATTTACAATTCATAATTAGCATATATTCTATCTTGTTTGTGTGTCAATACTTGTGGATATATTTTATGAGTTACTGCAGGAAAACGGACTTAAGAAAACATATTTTTCCAGAATTTTTCCAGAACCAAAACGTAAAAATTTCTGTTAGGTTAATCCTGACGGCGTCAGGTACTGTAGCTGCACAATTTTCCAGAATTTCGTAAATGTCCAATTTTTCTGTATGTTATTTGTAAGTTATTCCACAAGTATCCTATCCTTTAATTGTTTTGTTTTTATTTCTAAGTCTGGAATTACATCTAGTTGTGATCTTTCTTTGTTCGGTTTGATGCTTTGGGTGGTTGTTTTGTCTTTCATTACAGGTTGTATTAGACAAGAAGATGATTATAATTCAGGAATGAAGTTTATCATGTTCATTTTCTTGGAAAAGGATTTAACCATGTTATCACATCGTCCATACCGAGCGAATCAGGGGAGTATTAGTTTCCTTCATTCTCATTTATTTTTACTTTTACACCTTTTATTTGAAAATTGGGGACAATGTTCGGTTTAAGTGTAGGGAGGGTAAATTGGGAATCCTTAGAAACTATAACTCCGCTTGATTTTTGTTTTGTTTAATAGTGAATGTGTAATAAAGTCAAGAGAAATATTGGTTAGGGCAGTTTTAGCACCAAATTTAAATTTTTTTACAACATATAGGAGTGAAACTTTGGTCTTAATAAGCGTCTCATGGATAGGGAATTGTATGACTAGCACGAAAACCATACCACTCAGAAATTTCCACCCCAAATATGTGAGGTTCGCCTTTAGATCTTTAGGAAAAAGCATTCATTGTTGGTGCTTATGAGTGTACCGGTAGTTTATAGATTCTAGAACTTGCGTTTGTGATGCATACCGAGACCGCTAGTGAGACTACATTCGTGTAGTTAGGATTGACTACGTGATAAGAGGCATTAGGATAACCCCTTGTTTTACACCTGTTTATATAATTACATTGACTTCATTAGTCAAGTAATTTTCCCACACCCTTAGCGTTATACTCAATTTTAGTACACGATACCCCTAGTACACCCCTCCGAGCCTATCTTTTCGTTTCTAACTTTAAGCATTTTACTTAAAGGAAGAATTTGTTACACCCCACTTAAATGTACACCCAAATCGCCTTAGCCTACCTTGTATGCACTCACCTTTAGTGCATTATTGTGACAACATTTGTTAAACCCTTAGTTAATTATCTAATTGATTACATGGTTGCTAAGTCGAGTCATATCCTTGTACATATTGTTTTGGGACGATTGGGACTCATGGGTAAAGTACTAGTGTGATGGAGTAATGGGGAAGAACATAATTTATTATCCCCATAGATGTGTTAATGTTTTAAAGTACTCCAAACGTTTCGATCATCTTAATTCGAGTCTTTATTTTGATTCATGTAAAAGCTCAAGTGTAGGGAGGAAACGAGCTCCCTTTGATGTATTGTTTTGGATGGTAGGGCAAAAGTGTATGTAAAAAAAAAAACCCCAAGAAAAACGAAAAAAAATGAGAAAAAGAAAAGTGAAAAAAGCATACGGACTACCATCCGCCTCTATCTTTTATTTATGTTTTGTTTTGTTTTATGTTTGTTAGTTNGAAAAACGAAAAAAAAATGAGAAAAAGAAAAGTGAAAAAAGCATACGGACTACCATCCGCCTCTATCTTTTATTTATGTTATGTTTTGTTTTATGTTTGTTAGTTCTTGATTAGTTTAAGTTGAGTTGAGTCTTGGCTTAGCAACGCCTTATTCTACATGTAATTGACCAAGACGATTGACTTGCCACCGCTAAAAATACCCTTTATCTAACAAACCGTGTTTTCCTTATCCCTACACCAAACGATATAACCCTTTGTAAAGACCTCTTTGATAGTTTATCCTAGGTGCTTACGCCAAAGTGGTGGAGGCGTGATCCTTTCCCAAGCCTATGGTAATCTATTTTCTATGACAGGTAGTGAGTGATCTTCTTCCATTTCCATTTATGATATATAAATTTACAACACCCGAGAGATGAGAGTATCCAAACACTATTTGTGAGGTGCTAGTTTATGATTTCCGTGCTTGTTATGACTAGGGTGGAATGACTATTTGTTGTAATTACTTTTATATTAGTGTTAAATGACCCCTAGCTCATATTTTTATTGATGGAAAAGCTCATTTGCTTGAGGACAAGCAAATCCCAAGTGTAGGGATATTTGATGAGACGAAAAGTGTACCGCTTTTCGGGGATCATTTAAGCCCTAAATCGTATTTATTTGATCAATTATTGCCCTAAATCGTTCCTTTTGTCATTTTAGGTACTTTGGAGAAGAATTCTAGAAAAGGAAGCATTTTGGGATGTTTTTGGAGCATTAAAGTGAAGAATTCGACAAAGTGCTAAAGTCTGATGAATAGTACCCGTGACGGCGTCAAGGCTATAACGTGACGCCGTCAAGCCTTGATAGGCCAGAACGGTTTATAACGTGACGGCCTGGTGACGGCGTCAAGCTTATACCTGATGGCCATCACGTTATACGGGCTGACGCCGTCAGAACCCCTCGGACAGCAAATTGCCTATAAATACAGCCTCATAACTTCATTATTTTCAAGCCTCCAACCCTAGGTCCGATTTTAGGGTTCGGGTAGGTGTTTTTCCAGTAGATTAGAAGGTTTATTTCATTACTTTATCATCTTTGATCATTGATTTGATCATCAAAGAGTTGGAACTTGTGTGGAACTTGTGTGGAACTTTTTAGAGAGAAACCCTAGCCGATTTTTGCAGCTTTTTTAAGGGTTTTATACCCTTGGATCTCTCATGTTACATTGAAGATAAGTAATCAATTAATCATTCAATATGTCTATATGTTTTTTGATTCTATCTTGTTCTTGTNCTTCTCTCTATATTAGTTTTCACAACCATTTACTTTCTTGTTATTTTATTTTATTTGCAATAGTAGTTATTTGGGTTAGTTGACTAGCAACTAATTCCGCCCACTCCTCCAAAACCGAGATTTTTACTTGCTTTCTTAAAATATAAAAATACAAAAAGAATCTTCCCTCACCCCTAGACCTATTAGAGTAGCTTTTCAATCCTAACGACACTATTCCCTGAGAGAACGATCAATCCCCCGGTACTTGCCACTACACTATACTACATCGGTCAGGTACACTGCCTGGTGGGGATTGCAAGCTTCTCAAGATCCCTTGAGAGGTAAAACCCTAGTGCGTGGTCACAATCCCGCGCATCAAATAGTTAGATAGTTATATACTTAGATAGTATAAGTATATAAGTTTAGGGTATAAAGTGTAAATATAGAAACTTAAAGGGTATAAACGGACTATTTTCATATAAGAGTCAAAACCTTTTTTCTAGTTAGAATATGACACAATACTAGGGAGCTTCATGCGAGGAGTACTATGTGAATATTTCGTTTTGACGAGTTTGCTAGGTTTACGATTTAAAGTGCCCTGGCTCCTCAAACGATTATTGCATATACTTCTGAGATATGATGGCCCGAACGGTGTCATATTATAACTAAAACATAATAACAACATAACTCAATACTAGGGAACTTCGTGTGAGGAGTTATATACTTCTGAATTATGATGGCCCGAACGGTATTATGTTGGCAGCATAATACAATAGTAGGGAACTTCATATGAGGAGTTATACTTCTGGATTACGATGGCCCGAACAGTGTTATGTTATATATAAAAATCCTAAGAGTGATTAGCTAAGAAAACCTAGACTAAAGACTTGACATACACACACACCTACACTACCATCAGGATACGTGAGTAAGCTGTCTAAACCCCTACCCTACTTACCTAAGGCCCAGGTGAGTTTCGTAGCCTCACATATTTTTAAACTTTCTAAATGTTTTACAAACCCTGTGAGGGGGATACTTGCTTTAAACCGAATACAAATCTTTTCTATCGTTATTGCACAAGTGATACTATATCTGCCACCATTACATAACTAAAATTCATGAGCCATAATCACTTGCGGGTTTTACGTAAGTGAACGCGAGTATAGTTGATAGATCTATTGGAGTTTGACAACTCCCGTTGGTTTACCTCATCCGGGTAACCAATAAGTACTATACTTGAAACCCTAAAGGATTAACTTTGGCAAGTTATCCTACTTGTCCCCTCATGGTTGGGTCTGCAGCCCCCATGACCCGGACTGTCAGTGCGGTTTCATGAGCTTAGTGCAATAATACTTCCTAAAACCATTTTCCTCGGGTTTAAGCTGAATCCTGTGGAACTTGTATTCAACCCTTTTCCCACACCCTAAACCTATGACTCTCACTCAACCTAGTGTTGACTTTTAATCATGTATCCTAGGTATATGAGCACTTTAGGAACCCTGGCACGGTGTGACACTGGACATGAGGACGTCTATAATAGTTATTATTCATCAGTTTTTCCGTAACCTGAAGTCTTTTGGGACCTCACTTTGGGTAAAAGTATAACTTTTACTATAAAAACTCTGATGAATAGATGCATGATAACACCTTTTTTAAAAACGTCTCTTTTCGAGTCGTTTTCTATTATCTTGTCTTTGCTTCCATGAAGTAATACCCCAACTCTAAATCCGCTGCGATTCATGAAAATGGGGGTGTTACACGAAGGTAGCGTATGAATCCTAATTGTTTTTTATTAGTTAATAATCTTACCAATTAGAATGTTCCTATTCTCCGAGCACTTCAATTTTTTTAAACAACGATATTCGACATGATATTGTGAAGCACATATGACAACTTAATCACTAAATTGTAATTTTTTTTACTTCACACTTAGTTTTCTTTATTATGATTGTGTTTTTTAAATTTAATTTATTGAAAACGTGTTGCTTTATTTAAAAAAATGGAAAGAAAAAAAAAAGGAAACTATGGGCTGCATGTGTACCTATTACTCAGGTGATGAACGAGGTTGTTTTGTATTATGTCATAAGATTTATGTTATAGATATAAAAGATGACCTGGAGACTGTAACACAAATGCATGACACCAACGTCACCTAATGCTCTATATGCTCAAGTAGCATTTCAAAAATATATTTAAAAGTTAACTACATAAATGGTCCTTGTGTTTTGCCGGGTTTTACAGATTTAGTCCATTTTTTTGTTACGGTATGGTCCTTGTGGTTTTGACCTGTCACGAATCCAGTCCAAAAATGCTTCATAAATAGTCTCTGTGGTTTTTTCAGGCGTTACGGATTCAGTCCATTTTTCTTTTTCGTTACAGGTGGTTTTGGACTGGATTCGTGTGGTTTTGGGATCCGTGACGAGTCGGAACCATAAGGACCAGACCCATAACAAAAGAAAAAGAACTGAATCCGTAAAACCCAACAAACAACCGAGACCATTTATATAGTTAACTCTATATATTAATAAGATGATAGTCAATGAACTCTTTTAACACATTTTACCTATACAAGTTACAATATATTTAAACAAGCTAAGCGTGTTAGTGAATCAACCCGTTTAACTCATTTAAATTGTAATAACCATCGCCATTAACCAATCGCCAGTTTCTATAGTTTTAATTACTGTTTAATCAACTCAATTGTGCCAGTATCTTAGGCTAAAAACCCCTTTGCGTTAGATTAGGTTTTTAGAACTAACTTAGGAATTAAAATACTGATAAACATTCTATGTGTTTACGTTCCACTCTTAGTGATCGACACTCTACTTACCAACTAGCTACATTGATCGGGTACACTGCTCGTTAGTGTGTGTTATAGGTTAAATCGGCTAAATACAAATTTAAAACTTGATAAGAATAATAACCTATTCTACAACGATATACACACACCATCAAGTTTTTGGTGCCGCTGCCGAGGAGTGAATTGTTTAATACTTGAATATCTGTTAGTATTTTAATTAGGTTTTTAACTCATTATTAGTTTTTGATTTTTAGTTTTTATTTGCTAACTTTGTTGGGTACTAGTTTAATTGCATTCATTGTACTTTTATGCATGTTTATTGTTTTCTTGTTTTTTTAATTTCTGTAATTTTTGTGTTTTATTTGTTTGTACTGTTTTTTTGCATTTACTGTCTGCTGTAATTTGTTGATCCAAACGCTACGGTGCATCTGTTTTACAGATACGACGTATTGCGTTTATATTTTACGTACAACACATCTTATTTAATAATTCAAGTACGGCGTCTGTATCCCCTAGATACGGCGTATTTTGTTTTTAATCAGAATTTTTCAAAACCCTAAAACGCGATACGGCGCACGAGTTTTTCTCATACGGCGTATTTTATCAATTATTAAAAATAGTTTCGAATTCTTTAAATAAGTAAAAGCGGTGCACCGATTTTTGTCGATACGGCGCATTGAAATCAAAACGCTTGTTTTTAAAACATAACAAACATACGGCGTATTAGCTTCTGCTCATACGATGTATTTATTTTTATAATTATAAGCGATTTGGAAATTAAAAACATATGGCGCATTAATTTTTGTTAATACGGCGTATTGCTTTTCTGAAATAAAAGTATGAGAATTTTTTGAAAAAGGAGATGAGTTGACTAATGAGTTAGAAGATTACTTGATTCCAAACAAGACGTCCTACTTCATTGACGAAAAGGAGGAATTATTTAAGGAAAATTTCTTTAAGAGTAGGGGATGACAAACTAGTCTATAAGTGTGATAATCCTATTAAGAGCATAATTAGAAGTGTTTATGTTCTATGATTAAGAGAACGAATGGACCTCGACCTAAAAGCTAGGCTAATAAGCGAAATCCTAATCCAAAATAGATCATTTGATGGAGATTATATTGAACTTAATGACCTTAACACACAATTGGAACTCAATGATCGATTTATGGAAGATCCAGAACCCGAATTAGAAGAAGGAGAAATTGTGGATATCCCTAGAATTAATGTTATCAATACTAGAAATTATGATAAATTTGAGGTATATCCTAGTTTTTGTGATTATGGTAGAAGGATCCATGTAGATTGTGCATATAATTTGCAATTTCCTTGCATGATAGGTTACAAACAAGTAGATGCCAACTTCTTCCCTATTTTGCCAATTAATGTGATGTCAAAAGATTTTACAATCCCATTATGCGACAAAAGGTTGAATATAGAGGAAGGAATGTAGTTGGAATTTTTATGAATGTACCTATTTTTGTTGAAAATTTTGCTATTATTACAGATTTTACCGTGGTAGAAGACATGGATACTTATCATGACAAAGAAATGGGTGACGTGATTGTTGGAAAGCCATTTTGTAGGGAAATTAATATTAATGCCAAGAGATTTGAAGGAAAGATCACCTGTCAAAATGGAAGCAACAAAATCACCTATATGATGCCTCGCACTCACCCAAGATTTAAACATGCCACTAACAAGTTATGTTATAAATTTTCACCACTCCTTTTTGTAGATGATAAAGACGTGCAGAAGGGGATCGGGTAAACATACTAAAAGATGAAGGGATTATACACAGGAGTGTTGAATTTGGGGCCTGAGTATGTCTGTGACGAAAGAATAAGTCAATGGATCACACGTGGACATGTGGGCATCAATGATACAAAATAGGAGCTGAAGATGAGTTTAACTTGAAGACTCTGGAATAAAGAAAAGTGCTCACCGGGAGACAACCTAGATTTATCTTTTACAGTTTTTGTTATCGAGTCTGTCAGACCTGCACTTCGATGCGGCACATCTCCTTCCATGGAATGCGGCATATCGACTGCACAGGTCATATCTATCTTTTATTTTTCTACAATTTTATTTTCTGAACTTGAACTTTCTGTCTGTCAATTTAATGCGGCGTATCCCTGGTTAAGGATACGACGTATCATTTTTCTGACTCGTATTAATTCCAGGCTCGATACGGCGCATCCCTTCCCATAGATGCGGTGTATCGACTGACCTTTAATTTTTAAGTTTTAAGTTTATTTTTCGCTAACCATAATTAATAAAGAATTGCACTAACTTTGATTTTCTTAACACATGTGTTTAAAAAGAATGGTGGTATACATACGTTCTATATTTTCTGTGGAGACGTCCTTCATGGAGGATTAAACGCCTTTTATTCACTGAAAATAAAAAGTTGCTCATAAACGCATAATGGAGGATCATACCGAGCAAATCTTAGGGGAGTTTTCCGTTCTAATTCTTTTTATTTCCTGTTTTTAATTTCAAATTCAAACAACGAGGACGTTGTTTATCTTAAGTGGGGGATGGAGAATTAGAATGATACTTGTCCTTATTTTTCAAAAATATGCTTTAATATATGTTTAATATGCTTAAATTTAAAATTTTTCTAGCATGTTTTTGTTTAATCTAAGTTGCATAGCCGCACACATAACCTTTATTTTCAAAAATTGTGAGAATTGAGGGTATCCGTTTCCCAATATTTACCCAAATTCCACAAATATATGAGTGTACCGGTGACTTGTAAACTTTAGAACTTGGCTTGTATACTACTCGAGACCACCATAATGAGTACTATTTATATAATTAGAGTGATTTGTCTAACATGTTAATTTTATTTTTTTTTTAATTTTTTTTTGCAAATACCTTAAAAAAAGGATAATTCCAAAAATGACCAAGTTGCCCAATTGATTGGGTTTTTTGAACTTGGATTTGAAAATTCTTATATTAGCCTTGGTTGCCCGGGCAACCCGAATTTCGCCAACCATAGTACGCCACGTGTCCGACGTTAGGGGTGAGCATGGTGCGGGTTTTGGTAAAAACCAAACCGCATCCGCAATTGCGGTTTTTAAAAAGTGAGAATCCGCAACCGCGCAGTTTTGCGGGTTCGCGGTTTTTGCGGGTTTGCGGTTTGGTTTTGCGGTTTTTGCGGTTTTTAAAGTTTTTTTTTTCTCAAATTATATTTTTTGTATATATTTATTATAGAATAAATATATCATAACGTTACATGATAGGTTGAAACATATATACAAAATGTTGTGTATTATTATAAAATTATAAATTTATACAATAGTAAAAGTCAAATGAGGGGAAAAATTTTAAAAACTTCGATGATAAATTGATAGAAAAATAAAATTATATGACCTAAAAATTCAAACAATAATTAACCTATAAAATTCGTTTAAAACAAATAATTATAAAAGTATAAACAATAACATTTTATCATTAAAAAATATGAAATTTAGTTGGATTATTTAGAAAAAATATATATATATATTTGAATATGACTTTGCGGTGCGGTGCGGTTATTGCGGTGCGGTTTTTCGCTGAAAACCGAAACCGCACCGCAAAATGCGGTTTTTATATTTTCAGGAACCGCACCGCGGTTTTTGTTGCGGTTTCGGTTTTTGCGGTGTGGGTTTTGCCGTTTTTTTGCGGTTTGCGGTTTGCGGGCGGTTCCTGCTCACCCCTATCCGAAGTACAGAAGCTACAGTGGTACGAGGTATTTGGGCTGTATTGTATATTGGGCAACTTAAAATTTTGGGGCAACCAATACATGAGCAACTGGATAATTTGGTCCTTTCACATCGATTAAATAAAGCATTTTTTTACGGTACAATTAAAAGCCAACAAGTTCGACACGATTCACTTAATAAAACTCAGAAATACACACATCGTCTTTTCCACAGGCAAACAACACACAGTACAAATATTATGTTTTTGTGTAATCCAACATGATGATTAAGTTGTACAATTTTTGCTAATAAAACCACCAGTCGATCGTTTTCTTGATTTGAATCCGCACTGTTTGATGAACAGTGACGATTTTTTTCATCTGACAAACAACCAAAACAACGGCCGTAGATTGGATAGTGAAATAATATTGTAACAAGAAACAAATATTGCCCGAACATAAACCGAGGTGTGTGAAGAGTTACAGTAGAAGGAGGGAAGAATGTAGATGATGAAAGAGCTCGTAAAGTGTTTGCTGTTTAAGTTTAGTTTTAAATTTTTCTTTTTTTTTCATTTTTTTTACTTATACGGTACTAAGAAAATAGCAAAATGAATAATTTATGTATAATGTGTAAAATGACCAAAAAACCAGTTGCCCAATGTACGGTTGCCCAACCACTGATAGTTGCCAAAAAATATTATGTAACACATGTCACCGTCTGATGAAAGTTGCCCAATTGTACCGGGCAACCAAGGCTAATATAAGAATTTTCAAATCCAAGGTCAAAAAATTCCATCAATTGGGCAACTTGGTCATTTTTGGAATTATCCCTAAAAAAAATTGTTTCGTTAAACCCTTAAACCTTAGCCTACCCAATAGATTTAAGTTCGTGGTTAGTTGCTTTTGGTGTAAGTGTGTTTCCCCGCGTTTCCTGTGTTCGTGTGCGTAATTATTATCTATGGTTAGGTCGGAAAATTGCACAATGCAATGGAGTGAAAGTAGATATTGTATATTTTTGTTTTTCGTGTATTTACTACTTTCACTATTATTATTATATCTGAAGTTATGAAAAGTATGGAAAAATTATCAAGAGTTATCGTAATAGTGATGTGGTGAAATTTTACACCATTTATGTTTATTTGATGTTAAAAAAAAAGTTGGTGAGTTTGAAAGACCAGCATTGTAAAGTTATGTACTAGTAGAGATATCGCTACTGCTGTTGTATTATATTTATGGATTGAATGGGAGTTGGCCATTATGGGAACGCCAACTAAGGTATATTCTTTGATTAAGATATTATTGAGTTTGATTCATGTCTACCTACTAAAGTGTGAGTTTCCGTGTTAAAACGTGAGTTAGTCTATGATTTTGTGTCTTATTCATGGGATGGTTGGGAAAGTTATTAACCACATTAGGACTTAATCTATTTTGTTTTGGTTTTTATTTGTTTTTTATTTTTTAAACTATTTATGTGTTTCCCAATTTTTACCCATACCTTTTACCAAATTATTATATTCGTTGTTAGCTTTCGAACATCCGAGTATGATAATGGCTAAGTGAGAATGTCAAATGTGTGAATAAGGTCGTGACCATCCGAGTTTTAGACTAATCAAATAACGCGCCGGTGATCTGGTGTGTGACTTGGTGACCATCCGTTATGCAAATAATGCGCCATCGATCCAAGAAACACATTAGTGACCATTCGTTGTTTGAGGAATCGAGGACTCGCGCCAGCGATCTACTAAGTTTGTGCAAGAGATGTTTAAACAAAGCATGGTATAACCTAAAACCTCTTCACAAAGCTATTTACCGCTTTAGACTTGTTACTCCTTGGCTTTATTGTGGAGATGTGTATCCTTGCCAAGCTTATGATAGAATATTCGTCACGACCGAACAATTGAGTGAGTGAGAGATTTGAGTGATTTTATTTTTCTACATCATTAAGTGTTTAGTTGTGCAATTATGATGAGAACGAATAAGTGCTTAATACTATAAAATAAATCCTAAAATTTATTTAGGATACATTTTCATAAGTTTAAATCTAAGGTTTACTTGAGGACAAGTAAAGTTCGCGTAGGGGATATTTGATGACATCAAATAAATACATTTTATTGCCATCATTTGTCCTATGTATTTGACTTGTTTTATATTATTCTATATGAGAATTGATACTAATCGTTTACTTTTGTAATTCTCAGTTATAAACAAGCGTTTGGTGAAAGTTAGCTATTTTGGACGTAAAATGGAGCAAAATAGATCAAGTTGGAAAAGTCTATTGAACTGAAGGAAGATACGCCGTATCATTCTTGACAGATACGCCGTACAACAATGTTTAGACAAATTTGAAGACCATTGCCTGAATTTGAAGAATGCGCCGCATGGATTTATCCCATGCGCCGCATATGAAACCTTGGTCAACGAAGGAGATCTGACTTATCTACTCCAGATACGCCGTATTACTTTCATACATACGGCGTATCAATCTCAAGACTTCACCAAAGATAATCCAATATATAGAAGAACATGCGCCGGATAAGGTATTGAAGATAAGCCGCATCTGAAGACGGTGTACGAATATTCTAGAATATAATAATCTTGGAACCCACGCAAAGTTATCGAGATACGCCACATCAACTTAGTTGATGCGACGCATTGAGCCCTCAGACAGAAACTATAAATACCCCATTATACAGCCGAATTTTGTGTGACAAAAAGGTGCATTATAACCCTAAGGAGAAGAATACAGACGATTTGGCAACACAAGACACCACTCAAACGAAGATCTCAGAGCAGTAAGAAGGTCCTGCTAGTATTTAATTCATTAAGTAGTTTTGTTTTATTGTATTCGACTTCCTTAACTTCATCCCTAGGTTCATTGTTTTCCTCACTCCTATCAATTGGTCTAATAGTGACAACGTTGACGAAGTGGACATGTTTGGATGAAGAAGGGTCCTTGATTTGGGGTCCGCTATTAGTGGTCCTAGCGTCCTTATGTGGAGGTGATGGCACTTGGTTGGTAAGGGCCTTCAACAAGTTGTCAATCTTATTGGTCATCTCTACTTGTTGTTGATTAAATTCGGATGTGAATTTAGCTATGCGAGCTTCTTGAGATGCCATAAAATTGGACATCAATCCTTCAAAGTTATTGGTACTACCATAGTTGTTGGAAGGATTGTTGTTGAAGGTACGGTTCGAGGAAGGACCGTTGGGTTGAAAACGATTAGGTGGGTTGGAAGAATTGTTTTGGGGCACGTTTTGGTTTGACTTCCACCTAAGGTTTGGGTGATTTTTCCATGAGGGGTTGTATGAATCACCGTAAGGGTTTGGCTCGGGTTTGAAAGTGTACCACTTGTCTCCCGCTCCGTCGGTACGCGAGGATGCGTAGTCCGCAAAAGCTTGTTCGGGGAGTTCCATGCAATCACGAGTGTCGTGGGGACCACTACATAATTCGCACGAAGAAGTGATTTTGTTCACTTGGCTTGAAGGTTTAGGAGCTTCGTAGGATTTCATGAGAAACTTGACTTGGTCTTCAAGTTCTATGATCCTACGGTCGGAAGTGCTTGAATTATTCGAAGGCAAAGATATTGCCTTGACCGTTTTATTCAAATCACGGGGATCATTCCAACTTTCGTTGTCATATAGAGCAAGATCTTCTAGGAGATCCCATGATTGTTCCGCACTTAGATCACGTAGCTTGCCACCGGCCGCTTGGTCAATGGTTTGCCTCGTGTGGAGATTGATGTGGTCATAGAAGATTTGGACTTGGAGCCAAAGGTCTATGCCATGATGAGGGACTTTTTGGAGTAAGTCCTTGAATCGAGTCCATGCCTCGTAGAGGGTTTTGCCTTGGCGTTGTTGGAACGCCAAGATATCATTCCTTAGCTTGGTAGTTCTCCCCGGTGGGAAAAATTGAGCTAAGAAGCGAGTTGTGAGATCATCCCAAGAGGTGATGGATCCTGCGGGTAGACGCTCTAGCCACTGACTAGCATGGTCTCGCAGAGAGAATTGGAAGAGACGTAATTGGGTAGTCTCTCGAGTGGCAACATCAAGGTCTATAGAATCTACGATTTTGAGGAAATCCTTGAGATGTTGATTTGGATCTTCGGAACGAAGTCCATGGAATGCGCATCCGCTTTGCACCAACCGGATGGTGTCGGATCGTAAAGGAGTGACATTGGCTCCTTGAGTGAGCTCAATGGTGTTGCGATAGCCATGGTGGCTAGGTCGGGAATACTCTCCTAAGGTACGGGCTCTAGGAGGTTGGTTTGGTTGTGGTTAGTGGTTTGGTTGAGGTGGGTTGTATGGATCGAGGATGTTACCACCTTCCATGTTGGCGGATGGTAATGGTTACGAACAAAAACACGAAGAAAATAGATAGACTAAAGAAATCCTAGAAAAATAAAATAAAAATCTCACTAGAAAGGAATCTAGTGAGTAGACCTAATAAAATAAAAAATTCTACCTAAACAATAACTATTCCCCGGCAGCGGCGCCAAAAACTTGATGAGCGTGGGATTGCGACCACGCAACAGGTTTTACCTCTCAAGGGATCTTGAGAAGCTTGCAATCCCACCAGGCAGTGTACCTGGTCGGTGTAGTATAGTGTAGTGGTAAGTACGGGGGATTGATCGTTCTCTCACAGGGAATAGTGTTCGTTAGGATAGAAAAACTACTCTAAAAGGTCTAAAGGTGAAGGAAGATTATTTTTGTATTTTTATATTTTATGGAAAGCAAGTAAAATCTCGGGTTTTGGAGGAGTGGGCGGAATTAGTTGCTAGTCAACTAACCCAAAAACTACAATTGCAATAAAAATAAAATAACTAAACTATTGTGGTTGTGAAAACTTATATGGAGACAAATGTGTTTACTTAGATTTCCTTACTCCCTAACTATCTTTTACCGGTTAATTGGTGTATGTATTACTTGCGTGGATGACGGGTGTATTCCTTAACAATTCATGGGGTGGCGTACATATCTCCCCAATTCTATGAGCTCTTATCTCCTCCTACAACGATGCGTAAAGCACCCAATCATAGGGATTGTAAACAGTGGCTCATGCGTTAAATACTACCTTAATAACCTAGTACGCATTAGTTACATGTTTCTTAAGACGTTCAAGCATGTTACCATATAGGAGTTTAGCCAGTTTTCTTAAGCCTAACATTGATGAAACATTCATCCAAGACAAGTAATAACACACCAATCAACCAATAATTAATAGTTAGGTTTCATTAGATCTAAGCAAACACAAGAAAAATCTAGCCTAGCATGTTAATTGAAAGACAAGCATAAGATATAATTAACCAACACATAGACATATTGATTAATTTAAGTGAGGACTTATCTTTAATTGAACATGAAGGATTCAAGGGTGAAAAACCCTTGAAAATACAGCCAAATTCGTCTTTAGGGTTTTTCCCAAACTTGTACCAAAAGTTCCACACTAATGAATGAAAAATAGAAAAGTATATATAGATTTTACATTCTGACGGCGTCAGGTTATGGGTTCTGACGCCGTCAGCTCGCCGTCATTAGGGTTCTCGGATGGCCTAGATCTACTTCTGACGCCGTCACTTGTAAATGTGCTCTGGGCCGTCACTCTTTAGCATTACACCTGACGGCCTACTTTCTCTAACACCTGACGCCGTCAGGTGTAAACATCTTGTTTTCTTCATAGGGCGTCTAGTGTAATCTGATTTTACTCCTTTGTCAACGTTGGCTGACGGCGTCACCTTGTGACTCTGACGCCGTCAGGTAGGTTTTCCAGCTTCTTTTGAGACTTTGTCGTTTTCTTCACTTTTATGCTCCAAAAACGTCCAAATTAGCATGTTTTCCAGAATTCTTCTCAAAAGTACCTAAAATGACAAAAGGAACGATTTAGGGCAATATTTGATCACATTTACTCGAATTAGGGCTTAAATGACCCCTTAAAACGGGTACACTTTTCGTCTCATCAGGGAGCTTTTCAACGCGGAGCATAGGCTCAATGAGTCAAGAAACATCAAACCATCTAAACAACAACGTCCAAGTATGACTCCTGAAAAAGTATACAGCCATTAGCAGAGAAGTAAACGAGCTAGTGAAAGCTGAAATACTTAGGGAAGTAAAAAATCCATCCTGGGTCGCTAACCCCATAATAATCCAACGAAGAGATAGAGGATGGCACATATGTGTAGACTTCACAGACATCAACAAAGCCTGTGCTAAACATGTTTGGCTTCCAACGGAGACAGATGAAAGATCCATATATATCTACATCAGATTATCGGCTGAAATGCTTCCTCAGCACTGATAAAGGGTATCATCAGATACAAATGGCAGAAGACGACGAGGAAAAAATAGCCTTTCACGTAGGGAAAGACACATACTGCTATAAGAGGGTACCTGTTGGTCTAAAGAATGCTGAAGCTACATATCGACAACTGATAGAAAAAGCCTTCGATAAACTGATGCGCGGGATTGCCACCACGCACTAGGGTTTTACCTCTCAAGGGATCTTGAGAAGCTTGCAATCCCCACCAGGCAGTGTACCTGACCGATGTAGTATAGTGAAGTGGCAAGTACCGGGGGATTGATCGTTCTCTCGGGGAATAGTGTCGTTAGGCTTGAAAAGCTACTCTAATTAGGTCTAAGGGTTGAGGGATGATTCTTTTTGTATTTTTATATTTTTTAGAAAGCAAGTAAAATTCTCGGGTTATAGAGGAGTGGGCGGAATTAGTTGCTAGTCAACTAACCCAATTAACTACTTATGCAAATAAAATAAAATAACAAGAAAAAGTAAATGGTTGTGAAACTTATATAGGAGAAATATGTGTTTACTTAGATTTCCTTACTCCCTAGCTATCTTTTATATGTTAACTGGTTTGTTGTAATTACGTGGATGACGGGTTATATTCCTTTAAACCATTCGTAGGGCCGTGTACGATCTTCCCTAACTCTATAAGCTCCTACTTCACTCCTATGTCGAGCCGACTAAAAGCTCCTAACATGGGATCATTAAAATTCGCTCATGCATTAAATACAACCAAATAATCGTAGTACACATCCAATTCATGTTTCTTAAGACGTTCAAGCAAGTTACCATATAGGAGGTTAGCCACAAGCCTAACATCGACTTCACTCACCCACAATAATCACAAGCAAACCAACAACATATAATCAATAGCTAGGTTTCATTAGATCTAAGCAAACACAATAAAGACCTAGCCTAGCATGTTAATTGAAAGACAAGCATAAGATATAATCACACAATACATAGACATATTGAATGATTTGGAAGAGACTTATCTTCAATTAAGCATCCAAGTTTCAAGGGTGGAAAACCCTTGAAATTACAGTAGAAAAACGAGCTAGGGTTTTGTTCCCAAAAGTTGCACACAATGAATGAAAATTAGAAAACTATATATAGATTTTACATTTTGACGGCGTCAGCTTATAGGGTCTGACGCCGTCATCTCGCCCCCAAAACACTATTCGGATTGCTCAGATCCACTTCTAACGCCGTCCCTTTTAATTTTCTCTAGGTCGTCTCCCTTTGTGACAAAACGTGACGACCTACATCTTATAACATGTGACGCCGTCACGTGTTAATTTCTCTGGGGTGTCTAGTGTAAAAATCATCCTTCATGTTGTCAAAGCGTGACGCCGTCAGGTACTGNCGGCGTCAGCTTATAGGGTCTGACGCCGTCATCTCGCCCCCAAAACACTATTCGGATTGCTCAGATCCACTTCTAACGCCGTCCCTTTTAATTTTCTCTAGGTCGTCTCCTTTTGTGACAAAACGTGACGACCTACATCTTGTAACATGTGACGCCGTCACGTGTTAATTTCTCTGGGGTGTCTAGTGTAAAAATCATCCTTCATGTTGTCAAAGCGTGACGCCGTCAGGTACTGTTTTCAGCATACTTTGAGACTTTGTCGTTTTCTTCACTTTTATGCTCCAAAAACGTCCAAAATGCTTCCTTTTCCAGAATTCCTCTTCAAAGTACCTAAAATGACAAAAGGAACGATTTAAGGCAATATTTGATCAAATAATTACGGATTAGGGCTTAAATGACCCCCTAAAAGCGTAACACTTTTCACCTCATCAAATACCCTTACACTTGAGATTTGCTTGTCCTCAAGTAAATGCGCTTTTATTCCAATCAAAATATGAGCTAGGGGTCATTTAACACGAATATAAAAGTAATTACAACAAATAGTCATTCCACCCTAGTCATAACAAGCACGGAAATCATTACACTAGTTGTTGGGAATTTTGGAAGTTCCTGCTGATAGAGATCTGCTGACAGGAACACTATGTCAGCAAAAACCATCTATAGCTTCAGTAATGCATATCCTAACAAACTAATACAAAATAACTATATCCGTAGAGATATAATATCAGCAGGAACACTATGTCAGTAGAAACCATCTATAGCTTCAGTAGGAACCTGTCAGCAGATCTCTATCAGCAGGAACTTCCAAAATTCCCAACACTAGTACCTCACAAATAGTGTTTGGATACTCTCATCTCTCGGGTGTTATAAACCTATATAACTAAATGGAAATGGAAGAAATATCACTCACTACCTGTCATAGCAAATAGATTACTATAGGCCTGGGAAAGGATCAAAAACCTCCTCCACTAGCTGTAAGCAACTAAGATAAACTATCAAAGAGGGCTTTGCAAAGGGTTATAATGTTAGGTGTATGGATATGATAAACACGGTTTGGTTGGAATAAAGGGTATTTTTAGTGGTGGCGAGTTAATTTATCTTGATCAAATACATGCACAAAGTGGCGTTGCTAAGCCAAGACTCGACTCGACTTAAGCTAAAAAGAAAATAACAAAAACATGAATAAAGATAAAATGAAACGGGATGGTAGTCCGTATGTTTTTTCTACTTTCTTTTTCCAATTTTTTTTCGTTTTTTTTTCTTGTTTTTTTCGATTTTTTTTTTCATACACTCTTGCCCTACCATCCAAAATAATACATCATAGGGGCCTCGGTTCTCCCCTTACACTTGAACTTTACATACTTTACAATAAACTATTCTAATGACTCGAATTAAGATAATTGAAAAACTTGGAGTACTTTAAAATATTAACGCACATATGGGGGTGATGAGTGTGCAAATACTCATCATTTCTATCACATTTAGACTGCCAAAACATCTGAAAACACACAGAAATACCTTAAAATACATAAAATATCATGAAAATGTGTTTTTATGTGTTTCAGATACAAAAGGATTGAAAACTGATGAAAAACAGTCAAGTTTGCATAATTGGCAGTTTCAGTCCCTGAACTTTCACAAAATGGCAAAACTAGTCCCTGGTATTTCAAAACATGGAAAAATATCATCAAAGGTCCTTTTTGATTCACAAGTTGTCAAAAGAAATCCTTTAAAGTTAAAAATTGCAAAATGACAACTTTGGTCCCTCAAGTTTGAAAAATGACAAAATAGGCCCCTGAAGTTTCACACTTTGGCAAAACTAGTCCTTGAGGGTTCAAAATGAAAGAAAAGTCAATATTAGTCCATGGGAAATCAAAATTATTCATTTTTAGTCCCTGGATAAAAGTTTTCATCAATTGGCAGAAAAGGTCACTCAAGTTTCAAAAATGGCAAAATTAGTCCCTGGGTATTCAAAACTTGGAATTTAACATAAAATACCCTTGTACTATTCATAAAATACAATTTGGAACATTTTTGATAACTTTTGGATATTTACATGTTTAGTCCCTCAAAAATCCAAAAATTACATAAATGGTCCCTAAGGTTTATAAAAAGGAAATTTTACAACTTTGGTCCTTGTACTATTCACATATGGAAAATATGGTCCTTGTGAGAAGTTTGAAATAGTTACACAACAAGTCCCTCAAGTTTGGCAGATTTACATTTTTGGTCCTTGTGAAGTTATAAAACCAAACGGATCCTTTCTATTATAAACCCAAAACCCCAAGCCCACTACACCCTTTCTTTTTTCTTTTCTCTTTTCCCAGGCCCAACCCCACAGCCCAAACCCAAAATTTAAAATATAACTCCCTCCCCACTCTCCCCGTTCACACCTCAACACCACCTCCATCCTCCACCTCCTGCTTCCACCTTTTCCCCCCACTTGCCCATCACCTCAGCCACCCCAAACCATCATTACCTCACCCTAGACACGCCACAATTAATGCTGGGTGAGTTTATTAACCAAAAAGTCAATACCAGACTTTCCCGCCAAAATGAGAAGAATGGCTAGGATTGATTTGAAGCCATCCAAGGGCTAGGAATAAAGTGAGAAATGATCAGAGGTGTCTACAAACCCTAATTGAAGCCTATATAAAGAGAAGAGAGGAAGAGAAAGATCTATCTAGCATAATTTAGTTAATTGTATTTCGTTTAATGTTAAAACTCTAAATTCTCTGTTTTTATTAATTCCAAGCTAATTCAGTATCATTGTCTATTGTTCTTATTTTTACATTTCAGTCTTTAATTTCAGCATTTACTTTATAATTTCATTTATGCTTTGATAATGTCCCTTTCAAGAGTGAAAACCTTGAATTGTGGTTGTGATAGTGTTTTATAGACTGAATAAGCTCACATAAGCTCCCATAAAGCTTCTAAAAGCTTTTAGAAACCATAAAACTCAGTTTAGGATCAAAAAGCAAAAATACAAAAAAATTCAAGAAATTCAGTGAAAAATCAAAAATCAGTCTCCAAGAAGAAAGAAGATGTTTCATGGTGAATTCTGGATTGCTAATCGGTATGTATAGTGCTTATGGTACAGCATATAGGAAGTGTTCTTGTCCTTGGTTTCTCTTGTCTATAGCTGAATTCTCATTTTGTAAGCCATTTTCTAATTTTTAAGCATTTTACTGTTCTTTCGTGATTGAACTTGTGTAATTGGCTTGATATTGTTTATTTTGCATGTTGTTATGTTAGTTTATAGGCATAATATAGTGGTCCTTGTTTGATTAAATCCGATAGGTGCTAGAAAATCCAGGATTTCACTAATGACGAATTGTGAGATTTGATTTTGGTGTTCTTGTTGTTTCTTATTGTCGTTTTATAATGTTCTCGAATCTGCTTAGTATAGTACGATATGATGTATGAATCATCTTAATGGTTCTGAAATCCCCTTGATTTGCTTTGAAATCCCATTTTCACAACCTCTGCACAGGATTGTTGTTTTTACTGATCATATTCCCCAGTTTGTTTATGTTTTGGTTCTTTGGTCATTACATGTTCCTGCCTATAATATCCCTTAGCATAAAACCACACTCATTAGCAAAAGAGTAAATCACTCTGTGTAATCCCCATTTTTATGAAATCTGTGTTGGGTTTTAAGGTGCTAATCTGTGCTTTCTGTATGCTAAAGTTTAATTGATTAATCAGTTCATTCTA
>LBNU01036531.1:77401-91772 GCA_014162995.1 Artemisia annua | reverse complement strand
CAGCATTGTGCGGGCGGCCTCGACTAGCGTACGGTTTCGTCTTTCGACCACGCCATTTTGTTCGGGAGTCCGAGCAATAGATTTTTGATGAACAATACCTACCTTCTCAAAATAATCTCGAAGGGTTTGATTCTTGAATTCAGTTCCATTGTCTGTTCTGACGGTTCTGACGGTGTTTCTAAGCTGAACTTGAATTTTGGTGAGAAAAGTGACTATCATAGATGGAGCTTGGTCTTTAGTACGAAGAAAGTAGACCCAAGTCCATTTTGAGAAGTCGTATACTATGACAAGAATGTAACGTTTCCCGTTGATCGTTTGTACTCTCATTGGTCCGCACAAATCCATATGTAATAGCTGAAGAACATGATCCGTACTGGGTTCTTGTTTTGAAGCAAAATGTGCACGTTTGCTCTTTCCTTGTTCACAAGCAGGACAAAGGTGATCTTTAGCGTATCTGAATCTGGGGAGTCCTTCAACTAATTTGTGTCGAGCTAGATTAGTCATGGTTTTGAAGTTGAGATGTGACATTCGTTTATGCCATAACCATGATTTTGTAGATTCGGCCTTAGAAAGTAAGCAGATTGGAGAGGAAGCAATCATATCAGACATTGAAATGGTATAAAGACTGTTGCTGCGAGTGCCGGACATTAGATCGTTCCCTTGTAGATCACGTACGAAACAAGTTTTCTCCCTGAATGCAACTTCTAAGTCACCGTCACAAAACTGACCGACTGAAAAGAGATTGTGACCAAGACCTTCAACATAGTATACACGGCTGATTTCAATATTCCCACTGACATAATCTCCATACCCCATAATAGCAGCGAAGTGATCATTCCCGAATCTGACAGTACCAATGAACTTTGATACAAAGTTTCTTAACAGTTTGAGATCGCCTGTCATATGTCGGGTACATCCGCTATCAACAATCCAGAGAATGATTTGCACCACCTGCATCACACGAAGGAGACGACGATGGCACAATGGTAAGGGTGGAACCCGATGAAGTAGTGGGTTCCGGTTGGTTAGAAACACATGATATAACAACTTTAGGAATCCAAGCAAAATTATGCATCTTAGTTAACCAACGCTGCCACTTCCAACTAGATTGCGCTTTCTTCTTAGTGAATTCGCTAAGTGAAGGCAAGTTCTTAGGATTGCTGGGCTTAACTACAGGGGTAGCAACTACATCCTCAGAAACTACAGGGGGCGTTAATCCTAGCTTAGATTTGGAAGCAGTAGTGGGCCTAGATTTTTTGCCTTTTGTAAGTTTCTTAAGACGTGTTAAAAGAGAAGTAGCAACACACTTAGAGTGATCACCAGATAGCATAGATTTACGACAAAACACACAAGATGCATTAAACGATAAAGAAGTACGAGATACATCATTCGTTACAGACAGATTCGGATTACAAGTTGCCAAATCACAATCTAAATCTATAGTAACATGATTATTATTCAAATTCCTAGGGTGAGCTTCTACTTCCATAGCTTTTAAGTTCTCTCTCTTACGTCGCAAATTCCTATTCTTCTTTTTCTCTTTTTGGTGCTTGGATCTGCTAACGCTAGGAGGGATAACTAGTCCTGGAGAGGTGGAAGAACTCATGTTAGAATTATGAATAGCTGTATCGTTACTAGTGTTATCTGTCCTATGTTTTTCTGGTGCAACAATCTTAGTATTTGCAGACTTTTTCTTTTCAAGATTTTTAATTTTCTCCTTCAATTCAATAATGATGTGCGTTTTGTCCTGAATTGTGCTGTCAAGCTTTCGGTTTAAGTAGAAATATTCATCTCGACTCTTTTGCCAAAAATCTGTTACTTCTTGCAATTCAGCAATCTCTTTTTCATATTTAGAAATCTGACTTTTAAGTTCCTCATTTTCATTTGAAAAAGATGTCGAAGTTTTAAGATTTTGCAATTCAAGTTCAAAAACAAGACTTTGGTTTTGACACCATTCTAGTTTTTTGTTGAGTTGAAAGATTTCATCTGAAAGTTTTTTCTGCACATCATCATTTTGTTGTCGGAGACTCATGTTCTCATTTTTTAATGTCTCAACTGTTTTATTCAACAACCCAATATCATCACAGTGTTCAGAAACAAGCATATCAGTACCACATTCATAAAGAGAATTCATTACCACAGATATAATATCATAATTGAGGACACGTTCCATGAGACGATCATTTTCATTTTGCAAAAATTGATTTTGACGTTGATAAAATGAAATTGATTTTTCTGTTTCTTGAAAAATATCCATCATTGAAGACACTTCTTTTTGAAGATCCTGTTCCCAGAGTTCAGCACATAATCGTAGATGTTGAACGTGAGGTAAAAATTGTTTTTGAAACACCTCTCGCCGTTCACGCTCATGAGGAGCAATAAATGTGAAAACAGTGATTTCTGAATTACGATCAACAGCATCTTGTAAAAATTCAATATCTTCCATAAACGTTTGGAAATACCGAAGTATCTTGCACGTTTTAGGAAGAGGTTGAACATTTTCTGGTTTAGTTAAAAGACCATTGTTTTGAACTACTGGTGTGAGGGAAGCTTTATAAGAAGGAAGATCTTCTGGTAATATAAAATACGGTTGTTCAACATTCTCTTTTTGAGGTGTAAAAGTTTCATTGATAGAAGGCATTTTTGAGTAATCAAAAGGTTTGTTGAAATCAACATTTTCCATTTTAGATCGAGTCTCGTCCTCTATTTCCAATTCTTCCTCACGATCATAAACAACAGCACGAATAACAGTGTCATCAAAGAAATGGTTTGCACTATATATCTTCGGAATCTCGGTGAGTGCTTTATTTAAAAAACTGGGTGATTCACTACCAATGGCAAAACCATGGCCGGTGTTTGACCGTTTTACAGAAAGTTTATGAATGGTTGTAATTGAATTACCAGTTTTATATACAACATTCTGAAACTCTTTGAGTTGACTCGTCAATTCAACAATTTCATCTAAATATGATTTAACTCTATCCCTTGAAATCTGTTTATGTTCCTGAAAATCCGCTTGACAAGTTGACAACTCATTTTTGGTTTGCAAAATGACATCTTCGAGTTGAGCAACTTGTTGTTTATGTACAAAAGCTTGTTGTTCAAGTTGTAAAGCTAAATCATTTTTAGATTCCATTATGTTGCCAATTTGAAATTCGAGATCCTTTTCACGACGATAAGATTCTTTAAAAGCATTTTCAAAGCTCTTTTCGTTATCAATGAGTTTAACAGCGTTATTTAATTGTATATTCAAACACTCGAGATCCCTAGACAATGATGCATTCTTCTCTTTCAATCTCGCATTTAATTCTTGACATTTTATATTTTGAGATTGACTGGCCATGAGAAGTGTCCGAAGGTCTGAATCTGGATCAGTCATAGAAGCAAGGGGTTTAAGATGAGCATTGTTGTCGTTTACATGATTAGTGTGAGAATCATCAATTGAGACATCTGAGTTAATTTGATCATCATCAAATGTAACAACTGTGTCCAATTGATAATTTTCGTCTGTAGAGAACAATGCATCATTTTGAACTGATTGTTTCGATGTAGATGCAGATGCAGATGGGGTGACAATATCATGTATAAGGCATGAATTAAAGTCGTTTACCTGAGACAGAGTGTCAGAATCATATACTGGACCTGATTCAGTGATCTGGAGTTCCTGCATGTTGGCCATTAGCATAACAGCAGCATTAGCTTCGAGATCTTCCATGTCATCATCAGACTGAGCATTGGCCATGAAGCTGTTGTCATTTAGTTTGTTTGTGCCTCTAGCTTCTTCCTGAAGAGCTAATAGAAGTTGCTGTTTGTGATACTTACTGCCCTGAGTTCTTGGAGAAGGACATGCAGTAGCCATATGACCGACTCCATTGCAGTTAAAGCACTTAATGATCTGATTCCCTGAAGTATCATTCACATTATCCCCAAAATCAACCTTCTTCTGAGATGAACCAGAGTTGTTCCTGAAGGTTCCTCCNATAAGCATAACAGCAGCATTAGCTTCGAGATCTTCCATGTCATCATCAGACTGAGCATTGGCCATGAAGCTGTTGTCATTTAGTTTGTTTGTGCCTGTAGCTTCTTCTTGAAGAGCTAATAGAAGTTGCTGTTTGTGATACTTACTGCCCTGAGTTCTTGGAGAAGGACATGCAGTAGCCATATGACCGACTCCATTGCAGTTAAAGCACTTAATGATCTGATTCCCTGAAGTATCATTCACATTATCCCCAAAATCAACCTTCTTCTGAGATGAACCAGAGTTGTTCCTGAAGGTTCCTCCATTGTTGTTAAACCTTTGTCCAGAACTGTAACCACCAGAATTGAATCTCCCACTATTACGGTTTTGAACCTCAACACGGCCATCATGAATTACAGCTTGATTCCTTGTATTAGACGATGATCGGAGACGATTTTTTGACTTGTTAGAAAATTTGCTGAAAGCTCTAGCAATGAGTGCTATTCCCTGATTAAGGCTATTGAAGTCCTCGTCATCATCATCATCATGTGTTTGGTACAAGGGATCATTGGTGTATGATAATTCAAGTTGTGTTGGTTGTTGTTGTGAAGAGAAATCATACGATGAAGTCTTATTCTGAATAGGGTAATGGATTATTGCTGGTTCAAACTGAATTAATCTGGGAAGTTGCAATGGGACGAGTTTCGGGAACATATTGTGAATGGAGCCAAAAACCAATTTGCAATGAGGTTTTGATTGTTGGGGACGGTGGAAAAGTTTCCTCCTCTGGAGGGCAACCGGGTTTCTTTGTTATTCTATCATGGGTGTTTTGAAGATAATTTTTTGTCATAACAACCAACCAATTATGGTTGGGGCATCATTGGAAGATTCTTTGCCTGCGAAAACAAATGTCACCCATAACGCTGCCATCCCTGTCCCAAAGACACCCAAGGAAAAAACTTAGTGTTCACGGCAATCTTTGGTAGTTGTGGATGTGGTTCTGTTCGAGGGTCATTTATGATAATTTGGTTTAAAAAAAGCGGTGATATATAACTTTCAAGTGAATTTCCCATTGGCTCTATCATGAAAGTGTGTGTTATTTCCATGTAAAAGTTTGGATTTCCATTATTTTTTCCTTTTTTCCCTGATTCAATTGGATCCTTTCATTAGTGATTGAACGTTTTTTCCCAACCACATGCCTTAGGGCATTTTTTTTGGGAGCATTTTTCAACCACTGCGAAAAGATGGGATTTTGGATGGGGCTGTGAGGGAATGGTAGGCTCATTTGGCATATTCGTCTGCTTCCTTTATGGGAAGGATGTTTTTCCAAACCAGAAGAACGGTTTTTTCAGTAAGCTTTGATAAAAAAAACCTCAAGTTCTAGGGGAAACAGGCATTTCAATTACAGGAAAAACAAGTGTGAAAGAGGTGGTTTACCAAAATGGAAACCCTTCCCATTTTGATAAACCCTTTCCCTAAAAGGCGGTATTTTGCCATGGTTTCCTTGAGATCAAAAAATTTTTCTAAGGGGGAATCGGCTTGAACCCAACTGGACCATAGTTAAAAAACCCGGTTGTCCAAAACATTGGTGGTGTGTCCAAAGTGGAAACCCTGCTTTTCATGCCTCGAGTGTTGATAGTAATGGACCCTTTCACAACCCATCTGATTCAAAACCAGTGAGACTTTTTGGCGGGTTGAAGTTTGATTGTTTTGTAGGGCATTGGAAAGTTTGAGTTGAAAATTAGCAATCCATGCATGTTGCTGAGGAATACATTACTGGCTGTGGAATAAGGATTTGGGCATTATTGTTGAGCTTTTGTTGTTGGCGCGGAATTGTTTGCAGGTTTTATGATATTTTTGCTTGGGAAAACGGTTAAAGTAACGGTGTTGGAGAACAGATGATAACTTGTGTTTTTAATGGGGATCTTGTAGAAGGTATAGTTTAAACAAAAAAAAAAAGCTAATCCCCAAAAGTAAATAAGATTCGATTTTGCTTTGTTAATTGGAAAGATTTCGATTAAACGGTTAAAAGTCCAAAATAAATCCCAAGGAAACAAAGTTTCCTCGAATAAAACCAAGGGGGAAAATTTCGGATAAAACTCGCGTTATTTTCTCAATAAAGGTAAATTATCGGAGGGGAAAATGTTGGAGAACCAAATATCGAAGGCCTTTTGGTTGAACGTTGAGTAGAGTTTTTCTTTTTGGTATGGTACCTTAAGTTATTCGATAGAAAATTATAAGATCGAAAAACAAGAAGGAATTGAATTCGAAACTTAATAAAGGTTTCTCGATAAACCTAAGTTCCGATAAAAAGAAAATCCAAAAGTTTCGAAGAGATTTACATAACGGGAACTATTCTAATAAGTCGAAAGTATTTCTTTTCTTATTACAAGAGAGAAAAAAACCAATGAGAAGCAAAACAAAAAACCACTTAAGGTAATATCGAAAGGTTTCTCGATAAAAAAAAAGAAAGTTTTTTTAAGGTTCTCGATTAAAAACATGGGGTTTAAGAGGTTTTCGAATAAATTTGGGGTAGAGGTTTCTCGAAAAAAAACGCCAATTTTTCTTTTGTGAAAAAGGTAAACTTAAAACGGAGTTTTTAATTCCAAAAAGATTTTCTTGGGTACAACTGCATTTAAATGATGGGAAAATTTCTAATGAAAGTTGGAAACTTGAAACTATTTAACAAAAATTTATAAAAAATTTCGATTAAGAATACAAGTTTGTACGATCTTAAAAAACCCCCAAAAAAAAATTTTGAAACCTGTTTTGTTTGTGGTTTTTCTAAAACCCACAAAGTTGTACTTCAAATATGTGATAAAACACCAAAAAAAGAAGCAAGAAAGTTGCCCAAATTTGAATTAACGAGATAAAAAACGAAGTTTATGGTTCGTATATCACAAAAAATAAAACTACACCTTCTTCTAGCGATTGATACCACTTGTTAGGTCACCATATTAGTAAACACAAGTATTCAAATGAAAGAAATGAGATGAGAAATAGACTTGCTTGATTAAGATCAATATGAAAGATGAAAGAACAATAGTTTGCTTAAGATATGAAATTAACCAACAAAATGAAAGAGTTACATTGTGTCCTATTTATAGGAGAAGGATAGGGCAACACTCCCTTCCTTCCCTATCTTCTATGTCGTGGGCTTTCAAGGCCCATTGGACGCTTATTGGACTCGTCTTATAACCAAACGAGTATTAAGCTAAAACGTAACTTAAAGTGATAAAACTAGCAACCTATTACATTTATTGAAATGACCGAGACTTGACTGAATAGTTGAAAACTCTGATCCTAACAATGAATGCCCACATAAGTTTTCCCCCGATATTGCCCTGAAGAGTGGAAAATCAAGGGAAACTAGGACCTAATTGGGAAGGTCCGTATCGTATAATAGAAGCTTATCAGCACGGCACTTACAAGCTCCAGACAATGGACGATGTGGAAGTACCTAGAACCTGTCATGCAATTAATCTTAAGAAATATTTTATGTAACCGGAATTATCCGAAGAACTTATTGTACGGCTTATAAGCCATTTCTCATTTCTAATAAAAGTTCAATGCAGCTATTCCCCTGAAGAAGGAAAGCTCCTTTTTCCGAATGTTAATGTTAAAAGTTGCTAAATAAACTAAGGCCAAGTGCCCAATGGCACAGGTTGCCCTAACGGCCAAGAGCCGAACGACTAAGGCCAAGTGCCCAATGGCACAGGTTGCCCTAATGGCTAAGAGCCAAATGACTAAGGCCAAGTGCCCAATGGCATAAGTTGCCCTAACGGCCAAGATCCAAATGACAAACTAAGGCCAAGTGCCCATCGGTACAAGTTGCCCCAACGGCCAAGAGCCAAATGACAAACTAAGGCCAAGTGCCCATCAGTACAAGTTGCCCCAACGGCCAAGAGCCAAATGACAAACTAAGGCCAAGCGCTCATCGGCACAAGTTGCCCCGACGGCTGAGAGCCAAATGACAAATTAGGCCAAGGGCCCAACGACACAAGATGCCCAAAACAGTTACACCCCCAAATGGTGACCGAACAATTTAAGTCAAAGTGCTGAATGACATAAACCATCCCAAATAACCTATACTCCAAGAAAGATAATCAAAATATCATTGTATACGTCCCCGAAGGGGATCTCATAAAACGATCAAGCATTATTCGAAAAATAATAAACAAAAATAAGAAGAGATAACTATTGCAACCGAACGATTCACATATATATTCATCAAAAATTTGTTACATTGCGTGGCGGCAATAATGCCCCAAAAATAAAAGAAGTAATCATAACAAGCTTCACAAGAAACCCGGAATGCTAGATCCATAGTCTAAATGGAGGCATCCTGATTCCGATACTCAAGAACTATTTTTGAAAAAAGCTTCACAAGGAACTTATAATGCCTGAACCCATAGTCTAAATGGAAGCATATAAGTCCCAAAACAACCAACTCTTAAACTTTGGGGGCTGCAGTACCCTCTTGGACGGAAGGCTTCTCAGAGAAAGTATCAATAACCAGAGGATCAACCGAATGAACCGGCTCAGACGTCGGGCCCGAAGACTCAACGGAAGCAACGGCAATCTCGGGATTGGTCTCAATAGGTGCAGGATCAGGAAAAACCTCCATCAAGTCATTGAACGATCGGGAGACAATCTTCCGGAACTTCTGGACATATGGGTACTCTCTAGTAAGTGCCTGATCATACGAAGGCCCATATTTCCCATCGGCATCCATATCAACACCCTCCAGGCCCTCCAGCACCTTTGCCGCTTCCTCAGGTTCCCTCCCTAAGTTTGCCCCATCAAAAAGCCCCGACTGATAATACAAGTTGAACGGTTCGGCTAAAGCTGTCCAGAACTCATGACTTCCCAACAAACGGCGGACAACTTTCGGAATGAACTCGTTCACAACCCGATTACGATCTATCTCCACGTGACCCGACGAGACAACCAACTCCTGTTTTTCTTTCCGAAGCTCTTGGCATGCCATCTCTTCGTCACTTAGCAACAACCTGGTTTTGGCAAGGTCAGCTTCCAGGGTTTTGATCTTATCAGCCTGTGCTGTAGACACTTTCCTCCATTCCATATTCTCCTTTTCTAGATCGGAAACTCTCCCATTCAAGCTGAGCTCTTTCGCTGAACAGCCGGCATGCTCAGCCCTCAACTTTTGCAACTCTTTGGGCTCTCCGGCGGCACATCCAGCATGGACCACTTTCAACTTTTCCAACTCACCCTCCACTTCCTGCAACCTTCGGACCCCATCCTTAGCCCGGCGGTCACAACCCTTGTGAACAGCAGTAAGTTTGCCATGATTATCACGAAGGGACTCAAACCGAAGGAGAATATCTGAAAAAGCCGAAGTAGTCTTCCCCAACATCAACCATGAGCGTCGGACAGCCTCATCATCATCGTGAGCATCTAAAAACTTCTCCTCTCCAGGAGTGGCAAAATGAACCAGCATTTCTTTGCAGGTGCCCGCAGTGCTCATCCGAGCTCCTCTTTTAATCGACCACTCAGGGATGAAGAGCTCATCAGAAGAGTCAGCCTCAATATCAATCTCCTCCTCATCGGCAGTCTCATTGCCCCTAGAAGCCGCCTTCGAACAACCTGAAATATCAAAAAAATATGAGATGCAAAACAGAACAAAATATATAAACAAGATAGCCCCGCAACGTACCGGCCTCATCTCCTCCAGCACGAAGATTCCCTCCTTCTTTTTCTTCAGCAGAAGAGCCGGTAGGCGGTACTGATCAGATGGGAGTAGGAGTGGGAATATCCCCCGAAGGATCCAGATCAACAACAGGTTTATGTTTCTTCCGAAACAAAGAAGAAATGTCCCCCGCAGCTCTGTTTTGAGATGGAGGTTTTGAACCTCCGGTCGTACCAGAAGATTTCCCTGACTTGGAAGCCTGCTCTTTTTTCTTGTCCTTGGCATTCAGCACCTTATTATCAGGAACCTCCACCTTCTGAAGGTCAGCAGTCTTTGCCGGAACATCGGTATTGTAAGCCGGTGGTTTAGTGAGGTGCACCTCCACCTCCTGACCCTCCCGAAGCTTATCACCCTTCACCACATTAACGTTCAGGCGTAGGGAAGGCTTCTTCAAATAGTCATACATTGTAACACCTGTAAATGAGAAGACCCTACGGTAAGACAACAAAGTAAGAGAACGCACACAAAAAAAAACAACTAAACTAAAGACAAGGGCTATACCCCTTCCTTCCTGATCCCTCAAAGCCGCCCGATATCCGGGGAACTTCCAAAACGTAGACAAACCTAGCATGTACAAAAAGTCATGCGGAACTTGGCAAGGCTCTATGACCTGCGCAGCTAGCTGCTCGGCATGAAGGACATTATATTCATCCTTGGGAAAAGGATCTGAGACATCCGAATCATGATGTCGCCAAGGCATGGCGAATGGAATGGCTCGCGTGTCTATCAAAAGAATTGTTCCTTCCAACCCTTCAAACTAGACGGAAAGTTGCCGAAGCAAACCTTCCGATTCCGACCAGTTCGCTTCTCAAACGAAAACCAACAACCTTGCACTCGAAACAAAGAAGTGGTTGGAGGAATGTGCAAGCTCCGGCTATATACCTCAAACAGAGTCACACGATGCAAACCGAGGGGAACCAGTTGAGAAATATGTACCTTGAAATACTTAATAACATCTAAAAGAAAATTAGAAAAAGGAACATTGAGACCTCCTTCAAAGAAATACTCGACATAAAGGCCTATCGCATCATCCGGTAGACGGTCCATTGTCATACCTTTCGGAGGAACCCTCGGATGTAAGTCTGTAGGTATTCCGAAGGACTCAACCATAGCAAGAACCTCCGAAGCTCGTATTTTAGACACCTTCCTCTGAATGTCCATCTTCGCCGAGGGGTCACCCCCTACGATGGTATCATCTTGACTCATGGAAGTAGAAGATTCCGACATAGAGACACGGAAGGAAGAAGTATAGCCACACAAGAAAAAACACTAAAGTATACACCACAGAACAAGACGTACCTCAAAGACGAAATAACCAAATAAGCGCACCGGAAAGCCGTTCGGAATACGGACGATAGGATTGTCAGAAATATGCGTGAAACTAGAGAGAGAAATTACTGTGATAAAAATGAGAAAGAAAGGACTATTTATAGGAAAAAAGAATGAGCGGGAAACGGCGCGTCGTACAAAGGGGTGACGTGTCATCATCCAGACCGCACAATTTAGAGACGTGGGTACGTGTCAAAATTTGGAGAGCCCAGTAAAAACGGCGGCGCTCCTTAAAACGACATTAATCACATTTGGCACCTTGTACACAACCGCAACTCGACAAAATCACGGCATACCCTCCGGAAAACAACAAAATCTTGAGTATCACACCATTGGCACTACCAATACTATGATACTGGGGGAGACATGTTGGCGTATGTATCCTCCGGATTCACGCCGAACGGAACAAACCCACTAAAAACGAAACAGATCCAAAACAAACGGACCGGACGGAACAGACCAACATCCGAAGGGTATGAATCAATATCCGTTAGACCTTGCCGTCCGAATGGCATTATCCTCCAGATGATCTCACCGTCCGGCTATGTGATAACTACGCAGACCAAAGTACAAACAAGTACACTAAGTGCAGGATAATGGAACATGAGCATGCAAACACTAAGGGATTAGTACAAGCCAACCTGGCAACCCTCATGTGCAGCCTATAAATAAAAGAGAAATCTTCACTATTAGGTTAACTACTCTTTCATGCTCTAATCATTTACTTATACTTTCTCTCTCTAAGATATATACTTACTCTCACGCCGGAGGTTAGGGCGAGACTAACGGACGTATCTGTCTTGCAGGTAACCGAAAGGATAAATACCAACGAAAGATCATAAGGAATCCGAAGGACCCGTACCTGTCCGGAGGATTCATGTTGCTTGTCTGAAGTGTAAACAAGATTTTACCTTAACAGTGACATACCCTGTTATGTTGCCATTAAGTATTGGCATGATCAGGTATCGTGACACCTGTGCTGAAGCAATGTGTTTTTTTTAAAAAGAAAAGGAGGGTCTTATTCCCTAAAGCTGACGCATGTCTAAAGCTGCAGGAAGTTGATTCTCATGAACTGTTGCCTTGTAAACATGCATTGTTTGATGGTTGTAGGTTCGCATTAGCATTGAAAAATATGGAAAAAGGAAAGTATGTGGAAAATCATGAGTCAAGTATGGATACAGATCTTAGCTTATGCTGCAACTCACCGCAGAGGTTTGGCTACTGATGGCACATTTGAGCATCACCGAGCAGGTGTCTCAAGGGTCTGTTGGTCCCAAAGTTGTGTGTAAGAGAGATCGAATACGAAATTGCAATATATAAAAACTAGATAACTTGTAAATCTTTCCAACTAAAATAACGTTACATATGTTCAAGTATTTATAGGCTGTGAATGGTTGTCTTGAACCATTGCAACGTTTCATGCTAAGGATGTGTTGGTTCTGTTTGTTCGAACAGGTACAAACCAAATAGACACACCCTTTCGTTTTCTAACCGCTATAACTAATAACTAACTATAACTAACTAACCGCCAAAACGGTTATTATCTTTACAACGTGCAACTTTGGTCCTTGGAGTTTCTATGTATTCGAATGGGGCAATGAACAAGATTACATGCTCACATTCTCCTCCTTAATCTTGATCGTTGCTACGTCCTAAGTCTTGAACTCCGAGCATTTGTCGCATAGTCACGAACTTGAGTCTTGGTAATGCCTTTGTTAAGATATCTGGTCTTTGAAGTTCTCCACTAACGTGTTCCACATTAATATGTCCATTCTCTACACATTCACGAATAAAATGATAGCGAATGTCAATGTGTTTGCTCCTTCCATGAAATACTGGGTTCTTCACGAGTTGAATAGCTGATATGTTGTCAACTCTAAGTGTTATTCTTTTCTCTTGCCATCAAGTTAGTTCACTAAGAAGTCGTTTTAGCCATAATGCTTGACATGCTGCTCCAGTAGCTGCCATGAATTCTGATTCACATGATGATAGTGCCACTGTAGGTTGTTTCTGAGTACACCAGGTTATAGGTGATTCTCCAAAGTAGAAAACAATTCCAGTAGTTCCTTTTCCTTGATCGGTGTTGATTCCATAACTACTGTCGCTATAACCTGTAATTTTGCAGCCGCCTTCTTTCTTGTATATAATGCCATGATCCTTTGTTCCTTTGATGTATCGGATTACTTGTTTAATTGCCTTTAGGTGATGGTCCTTCGGGTCTTGCATAAATCTGCTGAGTAGTCCGACTGAATAACTAAGATCTGGTCTTGTGTGTAATAAGTACCTAAGACTTCCAATTAAGCTTCGGTAGTAAGTTGCGTCAACTGGGTTTCCATCTTCCGCCTTGACCAACTTAGTGCCGGGATCCATAGGTATCTTTGTGTCATTACTATCCGTCATATTTGTTTCTTTCAGGATCTTATTAATATATCCTGATTGCTTGATTGCAATGTCTCCTCCTGTTTGTGAAACTTCTATCCCAAGGTAATAAGCTAGCAACCCTACGTCGCTCATTTCAAATTTATCTTTCATTTGGGATTTGAACAAGTCAATTTCCTTCTTTGGAGTGCTCGTGATTATCAAATCATCTACATATACTCCAACTATAAGCGTAGAAATCTTGTTTCTCTTCGTATAAATTGCTTGTTCCAGATTACATTTCTTAAAGTCTAATGACTTCAAGGTATGATCAAGCTTAATGTTCCAAGCTCTAGGTGCTTGTCTCAAGCCATACAAAGCTTTGGTGAGCTTGTAGACTTTTCCTGAGTTTCCTTGCTGAATGAAACCTTCAGGTTGTGTAACATAGACTTCTTCCTTCAATTCTCCATGCAAGAATGCTGATTTCACATCCAAGTGGTGTACTTGCCAACCATGATATGCTGCTAGTGCTAATATTAATCTAACTGTTTCTATCCTAGCAACTGGTGCGAATACTTCATTGAAGTCTATTCCTTGTTCTTGTACGTAGCCTTTTGCTACTAACCTTGCCTTATGCTTGACAATGTTTCCTTTAGCATCTCTTTTTGTTTTATAAACCCATTTGAGTCCTATTGCCTTTTGATTAGTTGGAAATGTTGTAAGAGTCCATGTGTTATTCTTGTTGATTGAATCTAATTCAATTTCCATGGCCTCAATCCATTTCTTATCTTTCGATGCTTCCTTAAAATTTCGAGGTTCTTCTTCTGTGAAGAATAAGCTTGGTGCTTCTACATGTTGTGCAGTTTCATAGATTTCTGTTAAATCCTTTAAACCTCGAACTGGGCTATGATCATATCTGTGATGTGAACTACCTAAAGAACTAGAAGTAGGTTCTACTTCATCTTCTGAGTTAGGGTCATAGTTGTATGTTGGTAGTGTGATTGGTGAGTCTGGAT
>LBNU01036531.1:58783-74535 GCA_014162995.1 Artemisia annua | reverse complement strand
AAAACAATCCTCGATTGTTTTCTTCTTCTCGGTATACCTTCTATTCCAAGCCAACGATTTTCCTTTTCTTCTTTATCAAACGTACGTACTCCTTTTTTCTTTCTTTCTCCTTTGTCCGCGACAAAGAGACTTAATTTGTTTTGTTGTATGATACTTGAAGGCCAACAAAATGTAACAATAGAGATTTTGTACAAAGTTGTCGCGTTCAAAACCAAGCCAACACAAGCAAATATGAGTCACCACTTCGTTTGGTGCCTCTACGAATGCAATTTCTACACAAGTACGGTCGTGCACTACTTTCCTTGCGTCTAAAGTTATCTAGGCAGCGTCCTAAATGAATGAACGATGCGTTTTGGTTCCTGAAATAAGTTTCAGTGATTTTTTTCTTTGGTTTCTGAAACAAGAGTGTCTCGATAAGGTTTAGGTTTTTTCAGAAAATTTGTAACGAAATGATTTCTGTGGATATTGGATGTTAACGAAAGTTTTCCCTTTGGTTTCTGAAAAAACAAAAGGTCTCGTTAAGGTTTAGGTTTTGTTTGCAGAAATATGTAGCGAAAGGTTTATGGATGTTTTGATTTCTGGATTGTAACGAGATGAATGAATGGCTCTTGATGCCAAATGTTGGTCCCAAAGTTGTGTGTAAGAGAGATCGAATACGAAATTGCAATATATAAAAACTAGATAACTTGTAAATCTTTCCAACTAAAATAACGTTACATATGTTCAAGTATTTATAGGCTGCGAATGGTTGTCTTGAACCATTGCAACGTTTCATGCTAAGGATGTGTTGGTTCTGTTTGTTCGAACAGGTACAAACCAAACAGACACACCCTTTCGTTTTCTAACCGCTATAACTAATAACTAACTATAACTAACTAACTAACCGCCAAAACGGTTATTATCTTTACAACGTGCAACTTTGGTCCTTGGAGTTTCTATGTATTCGAATGGGGCAATGAACAAGATTACATGCTCACAGGGTCATGCTAGAGCTAAAATCAGTGTCTTGTAATGTACATAACTGTGATATTGGCTCCCACATTCTTTCGTCACTTACTGTTTTAGTTCTGTAGATATGATTTATATTCATATATTTGTATACTTCTTCATGGATGAATCAAACGTAAATGGATATTGATATGGATTCGGCTTTGCCCGAACCATATCCGATCCACCGCCATCACTAACAGGTACTAGTTCTACTTATGTAAGAAATGAAACCTTAAAATACTTAAAACGCCAAACAAAAAAGAGAGAGAGAGATCGCCACTTTAGTACAGTTGTAGCAAAACGAAGAATAAACCTGTACTTACATTTCAAATAAGAGGAATTGTGTGGGAAATTATACAAAACTTTAAAGAATATCAGGGCTGTGTCATGAATATGGATATTCCGGCTTGATTATCAACTAAATACAAGACTCATGTAATCTTAAAATCTTATTAATTTGGACACGCAACATCACACAACGTCGTTTATAATCTGGATCTCCCAAGTTGCTGCAAACAACCGGGCCTACAACACAATTTGACATTTATTTATTCAAAAGAAGCGATAACTAAACATATCAGATGAAATATAAAAAGTGTTACCTAACCACAATTCATTCAAAGAATACACTTATCTCCCTTCCATCATTGCCAAAACGTTTTCCCTTATAAATGTGCAATGACATACTAAAGCGAAAGAATCTTTCTACAACATAAAAACATCATGCAGAGAATCATAAGATCATGATCTCAAAATGTTTACTTGAGAGGTACAAATGACAACTCTAGAAATCTTAAATTCTGCATCAACTTGAGCTACTCTGGTCACTGCTGCCAACTCAAACCTGAAAGGAGAACAACTTTGCAGTCAACAAAACGTCCAAAGCAAAGGTCATGTAAAAGCACACGTTAACTTGTATTTCGTGAACAATGTACTAAAACTGTTTAATATGGAAATATTTTTCTGTGAGAACTCTTGTTATCAAGGTTGTGAAATTAAGAAGGATTTGTGAGTCTGTTAGTTGTTAGGAACTAATGCTTTTAAATTTTAAGGCATGATAGCATTTTTTATGTTCTATATTAAATGTTTATGTTACACAATAGTGTATAGATACTTAAATTTAACTATTACTTTTATACACAAAAGTAAACTAGATTTATCAAAATTAAAGAAAAAACTAGTTAATTGATGCTGAAATGAGTATTTGAAGTCTGCTTTGAAAATATATGTATAAAATAAAAATAAAAGATAAATGCCATGCTTAATGTCATTCAATTGATGCTTAAATGCATAATATGATAAGGCTTATGGTCTTAGCAAACAAATCAGTACACTGTTATTTAGTATTTTTGTATTTTTTGTGTGAAGTCGTCCCTTTGATCTTAAGGGTGTAGTTATATATCTTAGTCTTACGAGAGTAACCAAAATCATAGGGGCTTTGCCGAAATAAGGCCTGTAAGGTACGTGGTCTTGATATGATTTGGTCATATTATTGTAATATTAACACACATCTATCACACAATAATACAGCTGTGTATTAACTGGTTATCAACTTGTTAAATGTCAAAGGATAATTTCCAGGGCAAATTTGCAGATGTACCGCTAATCATGGTAAGAAGCTATGCTATCTAGTTGGAGTAGTTGGATAAAAGGTGTAAGATACTATGGTATACGAGATAAAAAATGACAAAAAGAAAGAAGGCATTGACCATAACTTCAGTAATGATGCTAACTAGAAAAGAAACAAAAAAGGCCTGCTAATAAATAGACACAAAAAACACTGAGAACAAATCAGTTAAACCTTATTTGGTGGGTCATCCCTCTATGTATATGGGGAAATTGGTCATCAAAGTAGCCAAAATGGCAACTGGTTAACCAAAAAAACCAGGTTTATGAGAAACAATAGCCAGAAACCCCACTAGATTCCTTGCTACCTTGCGAGGCTTAAATTTTTGTACCAAAAGAGCTCCATGTCAAACCGCTTTCATGGTTGCTCCATAAAAGCATCCAACTTTCACCATGTCAATCCAACATCCACTGCAAATCACTCGCAAGGATTGAAGATTTTCTAGCAGACCAATCCACAAGGAATCTTGCGGGATTCTTTGCTAGTATGTCATAAACTGAATTGTTTTGGCCAATTTAATCTAGTTTTAATAGAAGTGGAAGAATGGTGTTGTCATGCAACTGGTCATAACACTCTTTTTTAGGTAAGGCCTTAAGGGTTAAAACAATCAAGTTGGCAAAGACTGTTTTGCCAAACTTTCAATAGAAAAGTAGTGTCTTGCGAGATTATAATAATTAGATTACTTTGGTAATAATCTAAGTTTTCGAATTAAATGAATGTGAAGGTTTATGCATTTAATTTACATTTAGGAAACTTTCGATGTTTGACACATTGCCCTGTTTTCCATTAAGCTGTTTTTAGCATTTAGCTCTCAGCACTTAAACCTACTAGAGAGAAACATGACCCAAAATAACAATTCGTAAGCAAAGCCGTAAAGGGATTGAAATTGCCACCTCTAAATTCTGATGTTGCTTGTCTCTTGAAAAGTAAAAAGGGAGGAAAGAGGGCGAAAAAAACAACTTAGAAGGATTCATACCTCACGCAATATGCTGAGCAAGACTAAGTATCTTGACATGCTTTTTCTTCCTTAGCTCATGTGGAACTGGGCCAAACACCCTGGTCCCGATAGGTTCACCTTGCTTGTTGACAAGTACAACAGCATTGTCGTCAAACTTAACCTCACTCCCATCACACCGCCCCTTCTGCATGGCAGCTCGGACAACCACACCATACACCACCTGTCCTTTCTTTACTTTTCCGCCTGGTTGGGCCTCCTTCACTGATGCGACTATCGTGTCCCCTAATCTGGCTCCTTTTTTCCCCTTCAAAGCTTGTATGCACATAACTCGTTTTGCCCCTGAGTTGTCGACCACTTTCAGATTGGATCTCATTTGTATGAAAGTCCTTATTTGCTGTAACAGAAACACAATAAAGAAATGTTGTACAGTGAAGTAAACCTATTAAGTTGGCTAACACAAAGCAAATGTATAAGTGGCAATATGATTATAAAACATAATTAATAGTAATAAAACTATATTTTTTTAAATAGAATAATTTTTTATGTTTAATGCATAAGGTTACACATTTGGTGACTTTCTACCCATTTGACCTATTTTTCATGAATAAATGGGCCATATGAATAAATGGGTCAACGCTTCCTGAAATAGATTATAAAAGGGCAGACCTGAGCCAAGAAACTATTGCAGGGAGTCTCCTGTTGTGATCTTAGCATTCCTGATGACACATTGCTGAGGCCCCGCAACAGTGAACGTCCAGCTAGTTTGATTTTGTTTCATGCATATAATAGGGCAAAACTCAGAACACAAAACTTATAACAGAAATCAAAGAATAAAAAGAGACCATGCTTGCCAAATAGAGATTTATTATCGATAAAATAGTGAATCTTAAGTTATACAAGCAACTACTAGTTACAAAGACTAAGAGTTTGTTTAGGTACGAATTCCAAAGTTGGCACCATAATTAATCAGAGACTTGAAAGGGATGTATGATGAACATCAAGTAACATGGAAACAGTGCTCAAACTCAAGTGACAGAAACAACCACAAGAAGCAGGAATAATATTAATAGCAGAAGATGCAACTTTTGGGATTGCATATATAATATTGGAACAATGAGATTTCCTAGATCCTAGTATGAGGAAAAAAACACGTGGATATTGAAATGAAGTATGCAGACTTTCAAACGATCTATATAAGGGATGATCATCACTACGGAGACAAGTCACACATGCTATATCTTATAATTATGATTCATGTAAGCATAAATTTATATTAGTATCCTTCATACAAATAACTAGATATGAGCGTCTTTAGACTTCTCAGTATAATGTTTGGTCGGTGCATTTGATCTGTGCTCATATGCATTATTTGGCTTAACGGAACCAATACCTTTGATCTATTTAAGTGAAAATATGACAAATTTTGTGACCAATCAATATGCATTAATTTAGGGCTGTAAACGAACTGAACGTTCAGCGAACCGTTCACCTATCGTTCGGCGGGAAACTCGTTTATGTTCGTTTATTTAATAAATGAACGAACACGAACAAAATTTTTGGTCCGTTTACTTAAATAAACGAACGTGAACAAATGCTTTGTTCGTTTATTTGCGTTCGTGAACGTTCGATTATTTCGTTCGATTATATTCGTCCGATTACGTTCGATTATGTTCGTCCGTTTACGTTCGATTATGTTCGTCCGAACGTTCAAAGCTCCCTAACGATAATATATAAATATAATACTTAAATATAAAATACTTAATAATTTAAATACTAGTAATACATTTAAGTTTGATGAAATTGAAAAGTAATACCATAACATAGAGCGGGAATTTTGGCGCCCTTAATAGTCCTTGTATAAGTAAATAGTATTTTTTTAATAAGATATTTTCTTTACAATTGACTTTTATGTCATTTCATCTTTTATTTTTTCAACTTAAAACTCTCATCTAGTTACCATATTGATAACTAAAAATCTACAGGTTGTGGTTATTCATGTTCCACCAATTTTGATATGTAAGATTTCACATGTTATTTTCTACTTTAGTTCGTGTAAGATAAAATTTACTTTCATTCTTACTTCTTTTAGTTGTTGTAAGATAAAATATGGTCTACTCATTGTATCTTATCTATAGCATGTGAGCGATTTAAACCGAGCAATTTAACATGTATTCTTATATATTTTGTGTTTTATTGCAGCTTAAGGCTCACTTACTATTGTTTAAACTTTACTTTTGTAAATTTGTTTTTAACCAAATATAACAAGGTAATGAAATGCATACCAAGTTACCAACTAACTATTTGATAAAATACATGTCTCCCATCAGTTTCATTGTATGTGTGTATAGTATACTTTCACTTGTTATGTATATGTTATTCCATGTTGAGATATTTGCGTGACCTTGATAATCTATATTGACTGATTTTTATGCACGCCAACTGTTTGATGAAATTTCTCAATAAACAAAACTACTACAAACTGAGTAAAATAGAAAATATTTGTATGCGTAGATTCTGTTAGTAGCTCGTAAATTAGATACATGGATTCTTTTTGGTTACTGACTAGAAATTTAGGATTGCGTTTGCATAAGTAAGACCTAACTTTGCTGTCACATTTGCGCTTAACATTGTATTTACACTTTGTTTCTATATTGAATATGTTAGGAATTTTTTTATTGACAAATTATATTTATGGCTAAGTATTAGACGACAACATATACGAAATTTATAGTTATAGATGCTAAGATGTGGCCATTGTTCATTGTAGATGGCTGGATCTGAATCAAGTGAAGGCTCTCCAATAATGGAAAAAGTTCCTCATATTATTAATCTAGAAGCTAGTAATTCAGAAGAAGGTGTTGCAGCATCAGCCGCTACACAACAAGCAAATGTAGCTGATACCGAAGAACATACACCATTTAGGAAAAGAAAAAGGAAAAAGACTTCAGAAGTTTGGCCACATTTTAATGAAATCAAGTTGAGTAATGGAACCGAGATGAATGAGTGCAAACATTGCCGTGAAAAAATAAAGAAGACTAAAGATAGCTCCACCACTCCGTTACGTAGGCACATTGAAATTTGTCCTAATCTAAAAGCTTTCAAGAAAGGTCAACTAAACTTAAATGTTGTGCCTGGAAAATCAGGTTCTCCATCAATGGTGCAAAATTGGAAGTTTGACAATGCTAGGATAAGAGAGATTGTTTCCCATATGATCATGGTTCATGAATTGCCTTTCAATTTTGTTGAATATGACTTGTTTACTATTCTTATGAAGGAAGCTAACCCGGCATTTAACAAGATCTCACGTGCAGCGACTAGAGAAGATTGCATTTCCAGTTATAAAATTGGACGGAAAAGAATTCAGAAATTGTTAAATTCTGTCAACCGTGTGAGCATTACAACTGATATGTGGACATCAAATCAAAATATCCATTACATGGTAGTCACTTGCCACTTTGTAGACTCTGATTTTAAGTTAAACAAGTGCATACTTAGTTTTGTTGATGTTCCTCCTCCATATTCTGGAATTGGCATCTATGATTGTCTCTTCAAGTGTCTAAAAGAATGGAATATCGAGACGAAGGTGGCTACTTTGACAGTTGACAATGCAAAAACCAACGATGTAGTAGCTAAGAAGTTAAGAGAAAATTTAAATCTACAAGGAAAACTAGCTATTGGTGGAAAGTTGTTTCATGTGCGGTGTTGTGCTCATATTCTCAATTTGTTAGTTCAAGACGGCCTCTCAGAAATTGAAGATATAATTCATAATGTTCGTGCGAGTGTGAAACATGTGGGTGCGTCTCCTGGTCGTTTGCATGTATTTAGTGAACTTTCCAAGCAACTATTAGTCTCAAACAAACATCTGATTTTAGATGTTAGCACTCGCTGGAATGCTACATATGCTATGTTGTCTACGGCATTGGAGTTCAAAGAAGTTTTTGTGAATTACGCTGACCGAGAACCTACATACACCACTTTGCCAAGTGAGGAAGACTGGGAAAAAGTTGAAGAGGTTTGCTCATTCTTGGAACTTTTCAACGAGGCTACAAAGATAATTTCAGGTATCTCTTTTAAGTATCTTTTTTATTACAAGTCTTTTTTCCAAGAACGACTAACTAATTCATCCTATTATCATATAGGGTCCGAGTATCCTACGTCCAATTTATTTCTTAGTGAGTTGTATGGGATTAAAGAAGAATTGGATGGAGTATTTTTGGATGCCAGTGATTGCATGAAAGACATGGCTACTGAGATGAAAAAGAAATTTGACAAGTATTGGGGTAGCTCTAATTTGTTAATTTCAATTGGAGCTCTTTTAGATCCTAGATACAAGATGGAGTTGATTGATTTCTCTTTTAAGGCAATATATTCTGCGGATGAGGTTATTATTCAGAAGAAAATTGTTCGAGACACTTTAGATGATTTGTATAATGAGTATGTTGAGGCTCATAAAGCAGGCAATGTTGTTTCAAATGTAAATCTGGGGAGTCAAAGTGGTGTGGCTAAGAGTAGTCTAAGCTCAACATCTAAGTCGGGTAAACGTATCAAAACTGGCACGGCCAAGTATGATCAACATATCAGAAGTGAGGGCACGACTATAAGTGAGAAGTCAGAGATTGATACTTATTTGGAAGAAGAAGTGTACATTGGTGAGCCAGGTGTATACTTTGATGCATTAGGCTGGTGGAAGGAGAAAAGTTCTAAGTTTAAAATTCTATCCAAATTGGCTGCTGAGATATTGGCAATACCACTCACCACTGTTGCTTCAGAATCTGCTTTTAGTGCCGGTGGGAGGGTTATTGATCCACATCGTTCTTCTTTAGGAACTAAGATTGTAGACATGCTTATTTGTGGAGCTGATTGGTATCGTCATTATTATGGGCTGCAAAAAAAGAAAGCCAAGGTACCTTTCTATCATTCAAATTGTAATATTTTTTTTCATACAATGGTGGAATAATCCAATATCTCTTTTTGTTTAATGTAGGAACAAGTGGATTTCGTAAATATCGAGCTTCCTTGAGTAATGACAACCTGATCACGACTTTTGGACGACTTCTAAACCTCTGCTTTTGGACACAGCTTTTGAATATCTTTTTCATACAACTTTTGGGTGACTTCTAATACCTCTTCTTTGACGACGTTCAAAAAGAATTCTATAGAAGTTATCGTGTATATATTAACTAAGATAATGATGTTGTTTAGATGTCCTTATGTAAACATCAACTAGGCTGATGATGCTAGTATAATAATATGTCTATAATTTAAAAAAGTGATGTATGTTAACATCAGCTTGGACGAAAATGATGTTATTAAGACCATATTTTGGGATAATGATGTAACTATATATTATATGTAATATAACATGATCATATGGATCGTTTAAAGTAACAGCTTTACTTCTACGTTCGTTTATGTCCGTTTACGTTTATTTATGATTGTTTATGTCCGTTTATGTGTATTTATGTTCGTTTACGTTCGTTTAACTTATTAATAAACGAACATAAACGAACATGAACACGTTCAAATCTAAATAAACGAACATGAACAAGAATTTTGGTCCGATTATACGTTCGTGTTCGTTTATTTGTCCGGCTAAAGTTAAATGAACGAACACGAACATACCTCCGTCCGTGTTCGTCCGGTTCGTTTACAGCCCTATGCATTATTAAATTAAGAAATTTACATAGCGCCACAAATAAAAGTCAATGATGAGACAACCCTCGATTATTTCATAAACTTACAGATTAACACCTACATGCCAGCAATGAGACAGTTAAAGATTAACAGTGTAGCTTGATATAGACGTGTGATCATTGGTTATGAACAATTAGCTTTCTTACAAGTAAACCCTATATTCTGAGTTTTAATAGCGAGAAAAGCAGATAAAAAAGAAGTACGATATTCGAGCATTGACCTTGTAAAAGTGTGGCAGTTACGAAACCATGCTACTGGAAAACTAGTTGAAATTAGTCAAGCAAATGAACCTAAAAGAACATTACCACGAAAGCAATTAGAAGCAGAATTCGTTGCCATCTTGAGCTACTTCACAAGTTCCGTTTCCTACCTGCAAACATCATATCAAACATTCCCATTATTCCTATTCTTTACCACCCAATAAAAGAGAGTGGTGCAGATAAGATTAAAAAAAAAAAAAAAAAAAAAAAAAAAAAAAAAAAAAAACTAAACTTGTCTTAAGAAAATAAAAACAATTAAAATTCAGTTTAACTTTAACCCGCACATAAGATCACTAAATTCATGCCTACTCCATTAACGAAAAAATTAAAGTAGTTCCGAAGCGGCCTTGTTATTTTCACCATAAGACATCTTCTTTAGACTTAACTAAATTTAAAACAACAACATATTTGACACTTAACAATAATTTCTACAGCTTTATGTAACAACATAATTAATCTCTTCCATCGAATCATAATGCTCCAAAATGACAACAATACTAGTTTGCTCTCATATTTTTTTTTCCAAAAAGGGCATAACATCAAACACCTTATGTGCCATCAAATAAAAAAAGGGGTTCTTCTAAAAACACATTTTTAAGTAATATTTTAACCGAGACATTTCATCGAACACATTGTGTGCATAACACAGAAGATGAACAGCTTATGGGTTTGGTATCATGAGTTGTTAAAAGTTAACTAATTGAGGTGTAAACTATATTGGATATAAAATTAGCATAATAAAAATATAAAAAGTTTATATGAGAGAACAGAAGTACCTGTATGAATGGGGGCCGAGGTTTTATGATTGGGGTGAAAGACAAATAATCAAGGAGCAGAAATGTTAGACCTAGTAACAAAAAAAGAGAAGAGGGTTTATGCTTTTTTGTAATTTGTCATCCAAAGTAGGGCTACTTTCGGAAACTCCTAACACATCTTACTATCTATAAAACAAAATGAGTGAACTGTTATAAAGCAATTTCAAAAGAAATTGAAATGTTAAAAAAGTTAAATATGAAATGTTTAAACAATTAATTATGAGCAGTTTTTAAACCTGAACGGGTTGACCCGGTTTATTCGATCCAACCTATCAGGTTGACCAGGTTTAAATTGACATGTTTCTCGACTGGAACGGTTCAACCGGTTGAACCACCCGGGTCAAACCGGGTTTCAAAACATTATGTTTTATTATTTTTTTGTTTATAACCCATAAACTTTTTTACGCTATAAAATCTTGTTGCTATGCAAGAGTACCGTCTAGTTTTAAATAATCGTTTTGGTACGTGAATTCGAAATAAATGTTAGTACAAAATTTAAAAAGTGCTTTAACATGCACATTTGGATAACGTGTCATACTTCACTGTTTTTTAAGTGACACGTCATAGAAATGTATATAGTTAGGGGTGTAAACGAGCCGAGTACTATTAAGCTCGAACTCGAACTCGACTCGATTACTAAAACTCGAGCTTGAAACTCGACTCGAGCTCGGTCGAGATTTGGATTTCAAGCTCGAGATCGGCTCGTCATCTCAAACTCGAGCTCGATTATTTCCACATTTAAAGTTCGAACTCGTTGAAAAATCAGCATATCAAGCTAGGCTCGACTCGATTTTATGACATTTACGTAACTGCATGTATATAAAAGGGTAAAAATGTAATATCATTGAAGCTCTATAAGGGCTCGCGAGCCTCACGAGCCGAGTACTTTCAAGCTCGAACTCGACTCGAAATTGTACTCGAGTAGCTCAAGCTCAATCTCGACTCGTCTATATCGAGTCGAGTTCTAGTAGTTTACGAGTCGATCTCGAATAACTCGCGCGCTGTCTCATCTCGTTTACACCCTATGCTCCACTTGTTACAAGTGGAGCACATTCTGAAAGTTTGCAACAATTATTGAAACTTTTCTAAATCACGTACCAAAACGCTATCTTGGAGAATGCACGTTACTATTTAATGACCTAAACCATAAACCATAAAGTGAATCATGGCTCATTTCTTTTGCTTAATTTTATGCTTAAAATTAAGCATTCTTATTAAGCTAATAAGCTAATTAAGGTCTTAAACCTTTAAGAGAAACACCTTTTCCATTTTTGCATAGTACTCTTTATGCAATTTGACTATTTTCTCTTTACACGTGTTACTTACTCTAACAAACCGTCCTTATTGGCTTGATCTTGTAAAAACTCTTATCTAATACGTAAAAGTTTGAAGCCCATATGACAAAACAAAAGTTATTTTATAAGTTACCCTTTAAAAGCTCAACCTTTCATAAGCTAGTATATTAAAATTGTGATTGGTGTAGGAGCTAAAGTTGGAGTGAAGATGGAGCTAGAACTTGTAATAGAAGCCGAAAGCTGGAGTTGTTGTTTTTATTTTATTTTTATTTTTTTTATTGTTTTTTCTTATTTTTTTTTAATGAAAATATTTATGTTAAGTTAATTGTATTTACAGCTTGTTATTGTAAAACTAAAAAAAGAAGAAGAAGAAGAAAAGTTTTTTTTTTTTTTTTTTTTTTTTTTTTTTTTTTTTTTTTTTTTTTTTTTTTGGTACTCCATAACATTACAAAAACTAAATACAAATGTTAAGTTAATTGCATTTGAAGATTTTATTTGGCAGCCGTATGTTAAGGATTCAAATGAAAAATCGGGGTTTAGTAAGGTTTATCAAGAAAAGGGAAGGGGGGTTGTCGTTAGATGAAGAATTGGAGTCATGGGTTCGATGTGTAAGAATGTCTGAGTTAGTTGGGTCAGATGGAAGTTGTATCCAACAATATTTACCTCATCGAGTTGCGATGCAATTTGGGATGAACCAAGATGTTCCTGCTGATGTGGCTCGAGTGAATGAAACTCATGAAATCGCTTGGGAGTTTTACACGAGGCCTGTTAAGGATGCTAAAGTGAACATCCCATCAAGGTTATCCGAGCCATATGTTCCTGCTAGATATTTGGAGTGGCGGAATAAGACAACAGGTGAGTGTAGTCTGCAGTCTCCAATTGGTGATATTGAGACCGAAATTATTGGCAAAGATGAATCAAGAAGTGATGGTGGTGATGGTATTCGTACATTGGGTAAACTTGAAGCAAGAATCAGTAAACTTGAGGAAGTTTATGCATATCTCAAAGCTAAAAAGACCGAGAAATTTTGATGTAGCTTGCTTTACAATACATTTTGTGACGAATTTCTCAATGGTTTTACACATGTTCTGGCATGTATGATTACTTTAACTAAATATGGTTTTTCCTCTGTTTAACTCTTGAATCATGATTGTGTGCAGTACTCAAATGATAGTCTTCCGATCTTCACAAATTTAACTCTTGAATCATGATTATTTATAGTAATAACTAGTGAATTCCATCAAACTCAAAAAATGTATTTTAAAAAATTGAAATACTAAAAGATTGCAGTTCATTTTCTTGTACCTGGGTGAACTTCCTCATATGTATCAGCCTGTTTTGTTACTGAGATTTTCCTTTTAAACTATACTCAATCTTTCTAATGTTGCCTGCTGAAACACTTGTATCTTTAAGGACGTGGCCATTTACGTTTAAGAAATTGGAGAGCAAATTGTATCGTTGTTATGATGATTATAGGAAAAAGAAAGGAGATTACTGACTATGAACTTTTAGGTTCTGCGAATTCGTAATCAGGTGATCAAATACAGTAAATCGCTATAGACTGGTATCCTGCAATCTGGATGAGGCATTTAAAAGTCAATGTTCCCAAATGCTATTGAATGTGATTTCCAAATGAAACCTATTTTGTATGTCAACCTGAAACTCATATATTATCTCTGACTAGACAAGGAGAGTATACTAACAGAGAAAAGCAAGAAAAACAACCACCGATAGACAGGAATAACATATACTTAACATTAAAACATTACTTAAAAGAACATACCAAATTGTAGAATTCATTGTTTACACAAATAGAATGGCTCACAGACCATCTAAATAGTTGCAACTTCAACACAGCCTACAGGGCAACTACAATTGCTCATATTTTCAAAAACCAAGTTTCAACATTAAAGCCTGTCACAATCTCGTAACTTCCATAACAAACTTCAGCACTAATAACTTCCATAATAAACCTTCAACACTACTAACTTCCATAATAACTTCAGCACTACTAATTCCAATAATAGCAGAACCTCGCTCCCAACAGGAAGTGAAGCAGGCTGGGTATCGTGCCAAATGACCATCATTTTGAAGTGCATACTTCTTGAACACTGACTGGGAGTTCACTGCTGATTCTGGTGTAAAAGAGCAAAAAACAACAAAAAAGAAAAATTATAACTTTGAGCATCTCCCTGCAAAAAATGGCAAAATTGTTCAATTTCTATTACCAAGTTAAGATTTGTAGCAGTAACTCGCCTAACTTGTTGCTTCTTAAGATTTCATGACAGATTTAGTTTCACCAAGTTTACTTATTTTGTAGAAAACATAGCAAAAAGGGAAAAATTAATCTCGCATGTGACAATATAAGGTGTAGCGGCTTTCCAGGAAAGCTGGAACAAAGATTATTAATTAGGTGAGTGCTTGAATACGTCCGTTTCAGAATGATTAAGAATTAAGGAGCGCACCAAAAACAGGGAAGAGGAATTATCTTAAATAGTAGTGATGCTCGGAATAGTTTGAATGACGCCTTCACCAGGTTCTGGTCTTTAACTAAGAGTGTTATGGTAATATGATGTCAGTGACTTTTGATAACAAACTAGAACAAGACTAACGTAAAAATCAGAGAAAGTATAATTTTTCAACGTTTGATTCTGTATTAGAAATGATTCAAAGAATTGATACCAGTGTTTTGCGGAACGAACCACTTGGATTGAAATGACAATGGTATGGTATGTTCCTCCTCGCTAAACTTAAGCTAAGCTGTAAGTAACAACTACGGTACATCGGCTATCTCGAGTACGAGTTGTTCTTGGAGGAGAAAAGGGTTTGTGGTACAGTTTAATAGCTGTAAGATTCACAAACTTATTTTCTGCCTCTTCTACATGCTATATATATATACATATAAACATACTATTTCCAGGTTTGACTAATGACTACCTTAAAGAAATCTGTATGGGAAAGATTTTTCATTCCATGTCAGACATACCATATTGGGATAGTGACAAAGTAGCTTTTAAGTATGGGCTTGATTGAGGTTGGTAGGAAAGTTGACTTTATAGTAATAAAGTACTAAAAGCAGTTTCAAACTTTCCCTCGCCAATCCCGCCAATTCTTCAGTCTCTTGTAGATGGTGAGGTACAAAGCGCGAGTAGTCGAAGCCCCATGACCTTATGTAGAAGACTAGCTTGCTCACTTACGTCTGTCTACTACTGTACCATCATATCATCTGTGTATTCTTTGGCTTATGTGCTATTCACTGGAGAATCCGGCCTCATACTCTCTAGTTAACACTAAGTGTGAAAAAGGGACCAACAGTCGCCGCCATCTCATACGGTGGCTAAAACATGGCATATAACTAGGGTTTTAGAGGGGTGAAGCAAGTCGTTGTTTCGAGATTTGGTATAAATAGTGATAATGTGTGTTATTCCGAAATTTTTGAATATTCAAGGTTTTAGTGGGGGTGAGGTCACGCGTTGTTGTTTCGAAATTTACTCGACATTTACATTCACTCTCAACTCTACCTAGACTTCTTAAAAAACACTAACAGACAGGGACAGGTAGTTGACTTTCGCCTAAAAGTGTGTTTCGAGCTAAAGTGAGTTTGCGTGGCCATCAGTAACACTAAGAGGAGAACTAAAAAGTTGTACTTAATAAATTATGGGCCAGAATTAGGAGAACATATTTTTCGCCAAAATTTGTTCAGTATGAATGCAAGTATGTTTATTTGCGGGCTAAATGAGAGATTGTGTGGTTCTTCCACTTTGGTGTTTATGACCGAGTTTATATAAATCATAGGTGTCTTATCGTAAAAATAAATAACAAATACACAAATTTTGTTCGAAAGTCAGATCATGTAACATGATGAATTTAGAGCATGCAGTAACGTGACCTCACAGCTCGAGTTGAATGTTAACGCACCATCTTAACGCAGTGCGTTAACTTACCGTGCTAGAAAGGCAAGAGGTGTGTTAACATGCATGTTTGTATATAAAAAAAATTCGAAAACAGCCCAAACGGCTAGTTTTTATGCATGGTTTCAAAAAAAAAAAAAAAAAAAAAAAAAAAAAAAAAAAAAAAAAAAAAAAAAAAAAAAAAAAAAAAAAAAAAAAAAAA
>LBNU01036531.1:10222-58057 GCA_014162995.1 Artemisia annua | reverse complement strand
TTTCAAACCCATTTTATTACAACTATAAATACCCCTTCACCCACACAATATTTTTTCACACTTTCACTACTCTTTTCATCTACAATACACTTCTATTAGCACAAAAAAAATGTCGGGCGGCAACAACAACAACAACTCGTTTACGAATCTTCTCGGTGGTGGTTGGAATAACCCATACGCGGGTTCTTCCTCAAATCCAAACGAGGGTTCGTCAACACCGATTTGGGGTAACCCAAACGATTTCGGTTTGTCGAGTCAAGAAGCTTACGAACAACATCAAGCCATGCAACATTGGCACGAAAGTCAACAAACCGACTTAAATTAAAATTTCCAAAATCTTCAATTCTCTCAACACTCACAACAATCCCAAACCGAAACATATGAAGTTTCAGAAACACCTACTTCTCCCGCTAAACTAAAAGGCCGTGTTAAGCGTAAGTCAAAAATATCCAAAGAACCTGTAGAAGCCGAGGCTGCAAATACTGAAAAAGCGAAGGTGGAATGTTGGACGCCAAGTGAGGAAAAGTTTCTTGCCGAGTGTTGGGTGGCATGTTCAGAGGATTCGACGTTGGGGAGTTCACAAACTAAGGATACGTTATGGCAACATATAAGAGCCGAATTCAATAGAATAAGTCCAAAAGACCGCAACAAAGATATGCTACAATCTAAGTGGAAAACGTTGAACCGTGATTTCATGAAGTTCAACGCTTTTTACAAACGGGCGCAACGCGAGCAAAAGAGTGGGGAAAGTGAAGTGGATATCCTACCTTCGTGAATGAAGACGCTTGGAACGTGTTGCGCAAACATCGAAAATGGGACGCGCCGGAAGCGGTTGATTTAACCGGGGACGTCCCAAGCCAAACAAACGAGGCTTTGTTTGGTCATGACACAGAACCACGGCTAGGGCTGTAAACGAACTGAACGTTCAGCGAACCGTTCACCTATCGTTCGGCGGGAAACTCGTTTATGTTTGTTTATTTAATAAATGAACGAACACGAACAAAATTTTTGGTCCGTTTACTTAAATAAACGAACGTGAACAAATGCTTTGTTCGTTTATTTGCGTTCGTGAACGTTCGATTATTTCGTTCGATTATATTCGTCCGATTACGTTCGATTATATTCGTCCGTTTACGTTCGATTATGTTCGTCCGAACGTTCAAAGCTCCCTAACGATAATATATAAATATAATACTTAAATATAAAATACTTAATAATTTAAATACTAGTAATACATTTAAGTTTGATGAAATTGAAAAGTAATACCATAACATAGAGCGGGAATTTTGGCGCCCTTAATAGTCCTTGTATAAGTAAATAGTATTTTTTTAATAAGATATTTTCTTTACAATTGACTTTTATGTCATTTCATCTTTTATTTTTTCAACTTAAAACTCTCATCTAGTTACCATATTGATAACTAAAAATCTACAGGTTGTGGTTATTCATGTTCCACCAATTTTGATATGTAAGATTTCACATGTTATTTTCTACTTTAGTTCGTGTAAGATAAAATTTACTTTCATTCTTACTTCTTTTAGTTGTTGTAAGATAAAATATGGTCTACTCATTGTATCTTATCTATAGCATGTGAGCGATTTAAACCGAGCAATTTAACATGTATTCTTATATATTTTGTGTTTTATTGCAGCTTAAGGCTCACTTACTATTGTTTAAACTTTACTTTTGTAAATTTGTTTTTAACCAAATATAACAAGGTAATGAAATGCATACCAAGTTACCAACTAACTATTTGATAAAATACATGTCTCCCATCAGTTTCATTGTATGTGTGTATAGTATTGACGTTTCACTGTTATTTATTGTTATCTCCAATGTTGACGGATATTTGCAATGACCCTTGATAATCTATATTGACTGATTTTTATGGCACGCCCAATCTGGTTTTGATGAAATTTCGTCAATAAACAAAACTACTACAAACTGAGTAAAATAGAAAATAGTTTGTATTGCGTAGATTGCTGCTTAGTAGGCTCGTAAATGTTAGATACATGGATTCTTTTGGTTTACTGGACTAGGAAATTTAGGATTGCGTTTGCATAAGGTAACTACCTAACTTTTGGCTGTCACATTTGCCCCGCTTAACATTGTATTCTACACTTTGTTTCTATATTGAATATGTTTAGAATTTTTTTTACTTGACAAATTATATTCATGGCTAAGTATTAGACGACAACATATACGAAATTTATTAGTTATAGATGGCTAAGATGTGGCCATTGTTCATTGTTAGATGGCTGGATCTGAATCAAGTGAAGGCTTCTCCAATAATGGAAAAAGTTCCCTCAATTATTAACCTAGAAGCCTATAATTCAGGGAAGAAGGTGTTGCAGCATCAAGCCGCCTACACAACAAGGCAAATGTAGCACTGAACCGAAGAACATACCCATTTAGGAAAAGAAAAAGCCGAAAAAGACTTCAGAAGTTTGGCCACATTTTAATGAAATCAAGTTGGAGTAAGTGGGAACCTTGAGATGAATGAGTGAAACTTGCCGGTAAAAAATAAAGAAGACTAAAGGATAGCTCCACCACCTCCATTTCGTAGGCACATTCGAAATGGCGGAATGCTAAAATGCTTTCAAGAAAGTCAAAACTAAACTTAAATGTTGCTGCCTGGGAAATCAGGTTCTCCATCAATTGGGCTTCAAGAATTTGAAGTTTGACGCAATGCGTAGGATCAAGAGAGATTGTTTCCCACTATTGGATCATGGTTCATGAATTGCCTTTCAATTTTGTTGAAGTCATGACTTGTCCCGTTACTAGGTTCTTATCTAAAACGGAAGCGTAACCCGGCATTTAACAAGATTCTCACGTGCACGACTAGAGAAGGATTGCATTTCCAGTTATAAACGAGGTGGGACGGAAAAGAATTCAGAAATGGTTAAATTCTGATCCAACCGTGTGAGCATTACAACTGATATGCTGCGACATCAGAATTCAAAATTATCCATTACATGGTAGTCACTTTGCCCACTTTGGTAGACTCTGATTTTAAGTTAAAACAAGTGCCAACTTAGTTTTGTTGATGTTCTCCTCCATATTCTGCGAATTGCGCATCTATGATTGTCTCTTCAAGGGTGTCTAAAAGAATGGAATATCTAGACGAAGGTGGGCTTACTCGTTGACGCTTGACAATGCAAAAAACCAACGATGTATTTGCTAAGCAAGGTTTAAGGACGAAAATTTAATCTACAAGGAAAACTAGCTATTGGTTGGAAAGTTGTTTCATGTGCGGTGTTGCTGCTCATATTCTCAATTTGTTTTTAGTTCAAGGACGGGGGGCCTCTCAGAGATTGAAGATAAATTCATAATGGTTCGGTGCGAGGTGTGAACATGTGGGGTTCGTCTCCTGGGTCGTTTGCATGTATTTAGTGACTTTCCAAGCAACTATTAGTCTCAACACAAACATCTGATTTAGATGTTTAGCACTCGCTGTTGAATGCCTTTACATATTGCCTATGTTGTCTACGGCATTGGAGTTCAAAGAAGTTTTTGTGAATTACGCTGGACGGAGAACTACATACACACTTGCCAGAGTGGAGGAAGACTTGGGGAAAAGTTGGAAGAGGGTTTGCTCATTCTTGAGAACTTTTCAACAGGCTACAAAGATAATTTCAGGTATCTCTTTAAGTACTCTTTTTTATTTACAAGTCTTTTTTCCAAGAACGAGCTAACTAATTCATCCTATTCATCATATAGCGGTCCGAGTATCCTACGTCCAATTTATTTCTTAGTGAGTTGTATGGGATTAAGAAGAAAAACCTTGAGCTATAGAGAGATTTATCAAACTTGGATCGTCCAGTACGAATTAGACAAATGAAAAAAAGACCTGAACTAACTCAGAAGAGAATTGAAAAGAAATTCTATGACACGTATTGGGGTAGCCGTAATCTCGTATAATTTCACAAGGACACGCACCTACTTTAGGATTCCTAGATCACACAGATGGGTTGATATTAATTACCCTCACTTATTGAAGGCACATACTATCTGCGGATGAGGTTATATTACTTTCAGAAGAAAATAATTGATTCGATGACCAACATTAACAGGATGAATATATGATAATATAACACTCGCAGTATCTATCGAAGGTCTCATAAAGCCAAAAGCAATCGTATGATATCAATCAAAATTGTATAAAAATGACTGAGGGACGTCAAAAAGTAAACAGCGGTGCTGCTCAGGAGATTCAGTCCACTAAGATCAACATCATAAGTCGGAGCGTACGGTATAAAATATCAGAACAAACACCTTCTGGCATACGGCAGAACCCAAAGACCTAGATCAAAAACTATATCAGAAGTCAGACGGCAACGCAACACCACTCTTAGTATATAGAGACAGTCAATGATGCACATAGATAACTAATATGAGAACGAAGAAAGTAGTCACATTATGGGAGCCAGGTTCGTAATCTACTCATATGAACATGCAAATAATAGGCTGTGTATGGAAAGAGAAAAAGTATCCTAGATTAAACAAATTCCATATCCAAAGTATCTCAGGACTGCTGAATAGGCAAAAATACCACAATCAAACACAAACTGTTGCTTACAGAATACATGACTTTACTAGTGCCCAAGGTGGAGCAGGGCCTCGCCTCTCTTCTTCTTCTAGGAAACTAACAGTAATGTCATAGAACAACTGATCTTATTTGTGGGTCTGTATAATAAAGGACAAAATACACCAAAGCATTTAATTTAATGGGCGCAAAAAAGAGAAAAGCAAAGAGAGTTACCTCAATCATATCATATCGAAAACCATATGCTAAAACTAACTCTAATATACTTCCACCACCAAAATGGATGGACAATATTCCAAATATCTCTGTATACTTGCCATTTAATAGTAGAGGAACAAGTGGATTTCGTAACAATATACGAAGACATACCTTTGCAGTAATGACAACAACACACCACATCAAGATCACATCAGACACACTATCAATTGGAAGAAACACTCTCTAAACCTCATGCTTATTAGACACACAACATATAAATCTGATATCTTTATTTCATACAACTTTTGGTGACTTCTAATACCTCTTCTTTGACGACGTTCAAAAAAGAATTCATAGAGAGTTATCTGTATATATTAACTCAAAGAAATGACTGTTGGTTTAGATGTCTCACTAACCAACATAGAACAATAAACTAATCAAACCTCACAATCTCAAGAGCGACTGGGTAAATATGCCTCTTAAGAAACTTCACTATATCCACATCACAATGCAAACATTTATGATCCTAACATATCTACATAAACATAGTTGTAATAGTATGTACCCCTCGCCGAAAATCAGCTGACGAAAGTGAACTGATATGTTATATTAAGACCCATATGTCGTCTGTGTCGTTGGTCCATAAATACCACAAATTCCAAAAACATTTTTAATAAAACTACCATAATCTACAACACTAAATACAAAAAGCTTAATATATATATATATATAAAAAATCACCCTATAATACCAAAAGACACATTAAAATCAGTAAGGGACAACTAAACTACAAGACACACAATGAACAAAAAACGAAAAAAAAAAATAACAAAATAACACAAACAGAAATTAAAAACACAACAAACACTTCAAACAAACCACAGAACCAAACACAAAACTAAAGAAAACACAAAATAACAAAACAAAAAAACCAACACAACCAGATAATGACTGTAACGACACCAACCACAATATTATATGTAATATAACATGATCATATGGATCGTTTAAAGTAACAACTTTACTTCTACGTTCGTATATGTCCGTTTACGTTTATTTATGATCGTTTATGTCCGTTTATGTGTATTTATGTTCGTTTACGTTCGTTTAACTTATTAATAAACGAACATAAACGAACATGAACAAGTTCAAATCTAAATAAACGAACATAAACAAGAATTTTGGTCCGATTATACGTTCGTGTTCGTTTATTTGTCCGGCTAAAGTTAAATGAACGAACACGAACATACCTCCGTCCGTGTTCGTCCGGTTCGTTTACAGCCCTAACCACAGCCCATTGGCAAAAAGCGGGCTTCCAAGAAACAAAAATCCTAGGCAACAACAAGCACCGGAGGCACGGCTAGCACCAGTGCTTCTATTTCTTCGTTCGCTTTCGCGGAGATGATGTGCGAAGAGTACCGGTCAAAACGTGAAGAGGCGAGTAGGGCGTATCAGGCGACCGCAGATAACCAAGCCACACAACAAAGGTTGAGGGAGATAGAATTTTTGATGCTCGACACTGCCAGCAAAGATCCACATTGGGTGGCGTTGGTTAATATGGAAAAAGATAAAATCGCCAAGAAACTTGGGTTGCCTCCTCGTCAAGGATGAAGAATTATGTGATGTTGTGTTTTATTTATTTCGTACTTTTTTTTAGTAACGTTTTTTGTTTTTTTAAATTTCGTAATGTAATGTTGTGTTTCAATAAATGTTATGTTTTAAATAAATGAAGTATTTGTTAAAAATTGGGGTTGAAACTGAAAATAATTGGGGTGTAGGTGAGTTAAGGTAAGTTATAGGTGAGTTACGCTACCGGGGTGGAAAGTCAAGAGTTAAGGTTAAAAGATAAAAGCTGATGTGGCGCTGACGTGACAGTGAGTTAACTTTTAACTTGGAGTTACCTTACCACGTGCTCTTACGAATCAATTCATGTTTGAGATTGAAAATATAAACTTTTTGTTGTGTTATCAGTGGCCTATTGATCAAAGTAGGAAAAAGATGGCATTTATAACAAACCCCATTTAGAAACATGCATAAGATTAAATAAAAGTTGACACGATTTTACAGTATAACAACCAATATACTGAATACACAAAAACAAACTCACAATGTGGATCTTGAGCAGTAGATGTAACAATATATTCTATAGAGTATAGACGTGAAACACATTTTTAACCAGACTAGTGTTCCCATGATACATAAAACTACAGTGGCACACTACATTACGACACACCATATGTATTACAATAAAGCATCCAAATAATTATCACAAAAGCAAACAAATACAAATCACCAACTGAATAAATACGCCAATCGTAATATGTTCACAGTACTAAGAGAGAAAACAAAATATGTCATGTCCAAAAACAACCCAATGTCTGCAAAAACTCTAAATTCAAACCACTTAAAAAAGCTTAACTAAGACATTAAGAGAGGTCACTTGAACATTCAAGATATGCATTTAGATCACTTAAGTTGTTGTGATGTTGCACATGCCTAGAACTTGAAGGATTGCGTGCATGCGAAGATTCCACAAGCTCAAGTTTAGAAGGAACTCTTGTTGTAGAAGTTTTTTCCTTCTTTTTTTGCTTTTGGAGGTCATCCTATTGGTCGTGAATAACCAGCTCAAAGATGATGAGGGAATCAGGGAAATATGAGTCATTTCTTGTTAATAACCACTTAACCAGCAAGCTATGTCGGATGTGAGAATACAATTAAAGACAGCCCATGGGCTTGTTGTAACCCAAAATTTAGGATAGGTCAACAAATCTAAAATTATAATTTTTTCAATACTTTTCAAGATTATTTGTTGCTTTAAGGCATTGTAGATACAGTTTTGTTCCGAAAAAACATTTCTCTTTTACGAAACACATCCGGTGTACAACACTGGAAGCAAACAGGGTGCTTGGGTTCTTGTTTATTGGTGTTTTTAACAATAGCTGTTAAGTGATTGCAAGAAAATTATCGAGAGCCTCGAAACCAAACCGCAAAAGTTACATCCAGCAATTAAAGACAATTTACTAATATTTCAGTTACGATGTTTATCACATGTTGAGCAAGCCAAGAGCGATAAAATTTGTTGTAGATCATGTATTTGAAGACATTGTACCACCTACTAATATACTTAGCCGCAAAATACTTGCCCATTATTTAACAAGAAATTAAAGGCCTCCTCCGACCATCATGAATTTTTCGTTTCATCATTTATCGTTTGTATATATACACACACGTATACATACATACATACGCACGCACAACTTCATTACGGGTCTTTTTCATCCTCCAGCTGAAATAGACAAATCACTCAAATAAATAGGTAACAAAACGTTAAGAGAAATGATAGATGGACCTAAAGGGAGACCTAAAAATAAAAACATGTGGCATGATCCTGATGGCTTGTAAAATAAGTGGGTCCCTGTCTGCAGCCATCAGGATGATGCCACGTGTCTTTAGGTCCATTATTAGGTCTATTTTTAGGTTCATCTATCATTTCTCAAACGTTAAACTATCATCATCTTTTGCAATTTCACTTTTTTAAGTGTTTTCCATTATGGTTTAGATATTCGTGATTGGATTAAGCCTATAGTAATTATAATGTCAACTTCAATTACCAACTGCTTATTAGATATTCAATATTACAGTTACTGACTTACATATATAATGCAATTTGCAAGCTGCAAAAGTTACGCACTGGAAGCAAAACCCGGATTTAAATATTACATTTACATAGATATCCAAGTCTGATGTGAGGTTAGGGTCTGTTAGGGTGAGGTAATCTAATCTATACTACATATAATACACAAATGAATCTCTCTCCAAAAATTTCAAATGTACAAAAAATTATGCAATGTTTACAACACTTTAAAGCAAGAAATCTTCATAATTACAAAAAGTAAAGCATTGTGTACAAGCAAAACATGCATGACACGAAATTAAGACCAAAATACATAAATACATACATTAAATAGCCTTTAAAACACCCCTAAACCTAAAGTTACAATGATTTAAAGCATTGTGTACAAGCAAAACATGCACGACACGAAATTCAGACCGAAATACAGAAATATATACATTAAATAGCCTTTAAAACACCCCTACACCTAAATTTACAATGATTTAAACCTAAAGTACAACCCTCTATGAACACCCTCTATGAACATCTATTAGAAGCTTGACTTCGAAAACACAAAAGAAAACCTCATCATCGATCTATTAGAAGCTTGACTTATTTAAAGCGCTTATGGGGTGTTTGGGATTGCAGTGTTTGGGAAAGAAAATAAAAGGCTTGATTATTTGCGTTTCAGAAGCATCAAAACACGGTTTTGGAAAAGCAGATCCATACATGCTTTTTCAGAACGTGATTTTCCTTTCTTTGCCAATTTACCGAACTGCCCGCATCCATCTTCTTCTTTGTTCATATTAATTTAACTTTTTGCATTTCTTGTTCACCTATCTGAATATTTTGTTAGTGTGAGAAATAGATATTTTGAGAAAGACGAAAAGAGGCGGAGGCAGAACAAAAAGATGTAACCCTGATTTTAACTTCATATACTTCGTTATATCAGTATAAGCCCAGTAACAATAGATAGATTCTATAGGTCTATGTTGTAAAGCCCATTAAGTAACAAAAATATAACTCACTATAATTTCTTTTATAAATTGTAAAGCCCATTAAAGCCCATTAAGTTCAATTCCTACTAGGTGCAAACAACCTTAAGTGGCCACGCCAACCTCCTGAAAAGGGAGGGCTTCACCTGGTTTGAGTCTGTGTGGTGGTGGGTTCAATCCCCGTGGATTAGTCGGCCAAAAAGGTCAGAAACCATGGTTATCAAAAAAAAAAAAAAAAAAATGTCTTAGAAGTTTAGTTATAGAAAGTTAAGTTTGATTAATTCAATAATATATAATAATTTCCTTTTTGTTAATTTTACAAGGTAATTATTTATTAATTTGATTTGTCAAACACTTTGAAAACTTATTATCTGATTATTACGTTATCAAACATCATAATTAAATCCAAACACTATGTTTTATAATCACGTTTTATAACAGCTAATTATCTAATTATGCGTTTTCAAAACTCATAATCAGTTTTCAATAAGCATTCACAAACACCCCCTTAAAACACGAGCATAAAAACATAACATACGCAACTTAAAAGACCAGCATGGTTAAAATTACTCAAATATAAAATTCTCACAATCTATAAAGTTGTTGTAACGAAAAACATAAAATTAAAAGATATTTATCGCCGAAAATTTTATTACAGGGTACCCGCCGCCGCATCGCGCGGGTACCCTGCTAGTGTATTATGCATTATAAATACTTGATAAAAATAAACATAAGACCTTATGAGGTTTTATCAATCTACCATTAAATTCCTCGTTCATGTCATAACAAACGTACGGACTCATATTTTTCTTGTGCATCTTCACCAAAAAGTGTATAAGAAAAAACACAAATCCAAAATCACACAAACCATAACGAATGCACCTCCTAGAGGCCCGGTCAGTTGTATCAAAAGAAATTAGATCATGGACCGGTCCTTGTAACCCCAGTAATTTCCTCCACATTGTAGTATCGCACTCCAGTCAGTACTAAAATTGATTTATTGAAAATGGGGTCGTGTCGATCGAGGTTGTGTCGATCGAAGTAGATTCAGAAATTTCATCAATTGGCATCATTGCAGGCCACACGAAAGCAGGCTTGAATGGTGGGACACGTGGTGCAGCAAGAGTCCCCGATAATATTTGCACAATGGCTTGTGTTTGCGGTCTCTCGACAGCCATAGGGTGCGAGCAAGCTAACCCTAATAACAATAGTCGTTCAGCTTCCTCTTTGTCATAATCATCTTGAATCCGTTCATCAACTACATCCAAGATATGTCCTTCTCGGTACAACGACCATACATAGTCAACCATGAATTGGAACCCGTTCATTCTTGTTCCGGGGCGTTTACCAGACACGACTTCGATTAATAATGCGCCGAACGCGTAAATATCAGAATACTGAGTGGCTTTTCCTGTGAGGAAGCATTCAGGGGCAATGTAACCGATGGTTCCAATCACGCCTTCGGCTTCAGCATAGGATGTTTTCTCATTGTCGAGGGCACGTGCAAGGCCGAAATCACCAAGACGGGCATTGAAATGGGAATCAAGCATAATGTTGCTCGCTTTGATGTCACGGTGAACGACTTTCTGGTCATATTCGTAGTGGAGGTAGTTTAAGGCGGAGGCGACACCGGCTAATATCTGGCAACGGAGTGTCCAACTTAAGATATTACCCGTCTTCGTGAATAGATGCATGTCGAGACTTCCTTTTTGCATGTACTCGTACACTAGAAGGAGCTTGCCGTTCTTGTGACACCATCCTGCACCAATTTAATAGACGTTACCCTCGGCATCATTAAACGTACTTAGCATAAAAAGATGTAGGAAACATGATCTAGGAAGAGGTGACAATATGACTGTTGAATATCATCTAAATTGGATTGCTTTGAAACACGTCAATTGGCTTAATATATATTATTGTTGCTATAATAGCCCATATTTTCAAGCAACATAATATTACTTAGAAGTTTCATCATGTTACAGTACTTCTATATTATTTTCCTTGAAATAGTTTAGACAACTAGTTTTTTAATTGCATATATATGTAAAGCTCTCGAGGAGGACTAGATGGAAGTGAGCTTCAAAAATATTGACAGGAGTCCAAATTTAGGTTGAATAACTTACTGTAACATGTAGTCATGTAAGATTTAAGGGTTTGAAACTCACCTAATAATTGAACAAGATGCTTATGCCTCAAACGGTTGATGATCGTAAGCTCAGCCAAAAAGTCATATTCACCTTTCAAACTCTCCCTTGAAAACCATTTCACGGCCACCTCCACATTATCCCCCGATAACAGCCCATGGTAAACCACCCCGAAACCACCTTGCCCCAACTTCCGTTTCTCATCGAAATTATTCGTGGCTTTCTTAAGCTCCTTAAATTGAAATTCCTTAGGCATTCCAGGCAGCGTCTTTAACCGGCTCAATATATATGAGTTCGACCTTTCCACTAATCTCTTCTTATACAAATAGTAACCCAAATACGCCCCCAACACCAACAGCCCTACAACAAACGCTATCCCAACAGTAAGTAATAAAGGACTATTCAAATTTGAGTCGGATCCCGTGATATGTTGTACCGTTATGTTCCACTGTAGCACACTGTTAAGCTCAGTTAACGTGCCAGTGGAAGCAGCAAAACCGAAGTAAGATTCCATACTTACAGTTTTCCTTAAATCGAGATTGTATTCGATGATTGGTCTTTTTGGGATAGGTGGGGTACGTAGAAGATGTTCTTTCGGGTTGATCAGCGATGTAAACACGAATGATCTCCTCGGTACCATTGTACTGAATCCAAACGTTGTGAAATGTTGGAGTTGGTGGAGCTAGTGTAATATTTAATGGTGTTAATGATTTAGTAACGACAGATATGATAGAATGGACATTGAGACCAATATGGTTGTTATCTGGATCAAATGATTGTTTCACAGTATCGAGCTCGACAGCTACGATGCCGTTGTTTTTTACATCGTCCGTGCTGGGGCTCGTGAGTCCAAGGTATGGACCGTAACTTTCAGCTGGTATGTCGATAGTGGGTGCGATTAAAAAGGCCAACCCTTCCCCAGGTGAACTATCACTGCTGGGGACAGGATACATGATGACAAGAAAATGGGTTTTAAATGTTGCTTTATAATAACTAATTAAAAGAACAACGAATAAACAAGAACTATAATTTTATTGCTGTAATTTGTTGTTGTTTCTATGTTTTTTCACAGGACGAAAAACACAACATATAAATACTAAACTAAACATTACAATGCTTCATTCAAGCGACCTACCGGTTCATCAAACGTTGTGTTTGTTAATGATGAAACCGTTCCTATTAACTACCCTAACTGTCACAACCATATGGGCCTGTTTGGACTTAGCAGAAGTCGACCCATTGGTTTTACAACTAGACTAACCCAAATAAAGAAAATAAATACTAATACAAATACACACTAAAAGTCTTAAACGTTAATACTAACTATTTGTTCTAACCACATTAAAAAGGCTAACATTAAAGGAGGCAACTGGGGAGTTATCTCCGCTGTTCCATAGTTTGAATTTTTTCTTTAACATGATCTGACCAGTTCGATACGAGTAGTTGAACATGCTTGGATTACTGGTGTCGGGTGTAATCTGGAGTGCACCATTGCTGACAGTCGCTGAGTTTTCCGCTTTTAGTTCTGCTTCTGGATTGGGTGGGTCTATCATGGATTGGTTAAAGTATTCGTAGTTTCGTGTGAACGTTTCGAACTTTGCAACATCAGTGGCTAAGCAAAGAAATATCACCGTGGATCTAAGGGTCGCCGCCATCTCATATGGTGGCTAATGTGTTCTTGAGTTTTGTATTTTAAGTGTTTCCGAATATGTTCTGCCCAAAGTCGGACGAATTGGTGAGGAAAGCTATAACCTTATAAAACTTTGACTACTACACGTGAATTAATGTCAGGTTTATGAGTTTTTAATTTAGTCTTAATCCTAATTTATTAGAATAATATTTTTGTATGCTGTAAATCAACACGGCTAAGTTTTTAACTTTTAGTGGACTATTATCGAATGTGTAGTATAATTTGTAATTAAAAAAATATCACGTTTCATTTTTTTCCTTTTCTCTTTGCGTACAGCTTTCACATTCATATACTATCATTTACTGTAATAGATGATACTGTTCCACTTTAACTTATTTTCAATTCTCCATTCTACGAGGAAGCATTATATATGCTATCAATTTTTGTTTTCTTCTTACCGTCCAAATCAAAGAGACCATCACAAACCACGTAAAATCAATATTCTAAAAACCGATTTTTTAATTGACCCAGTCGAGTCACTAGATCACTGTGTCAATGGTTCAACCGGCGGGCTAAACCAGTTTTCTATACACATACCAAATGTAATAAATCATGTTACCAAACACATATATTACTTGTGAAAACCGATACCAAACACATGTAAATCCTTGAAAATCAAATTCTAAACATAAAATAAGTTTACCAAACATATAATCTAATAAAAACAAATACAAGCCGATGGAAATACAGGTTCCAAACTTTAAAACAACATCATATCCAAATTACGGAGTACTTTGTGGTCGTCTGATAATACTATTATGAATTAAGAATTATGGTTTTTTGAAAAACTATGTAAACATATTTCAATAAAAGTGTGATATATTGTTGTATACGTTTAAATATTTACGTTATCACAACTTTATACATAATACTTAACTCCCGCATGAAATACGTAAATATATAAACATTTTGGATTAAAAATGACGACGGCAATACTACGCTAACATTACAAAATGTTAACAGCATGGTAGATAACTTGATCATGTACCATTTGGTTAGTAGCTTAAGATTTGATGTCAATAACTCTTCATTATCCATGTCGGTTAATTAGAAAACAACAAAAAACTAAACCTGCTGGTTTTAGTGAACCGGTTCAACTCGGGCAAAGTGAAACCCGATAGTTCAATCCGGGTCTTAAATCCCAAAAAATCCGGCTACAAACTTCCCGGTAACATCACCGGTTCCCGGTTCAACTGGCCGGGTCGAACCGGGTTTTAAAACATTACGTAAAACTTTGCTAAATTAAGTGATTAATTGAAGAGAGACAAGCTTTAATATCTCACCCAATTAAGAATCACTATTAGAGATTATGAAATAAAACCCCCTTAATACAACCCGGTTAAAAACCGTCTTTAAGAAGATTTCATGTTCTGAAAAAGGGTATAGAGCCGTGTTTTCTTTCACAAAATCGGGCTATATGTTGAAAAACGTTAAAGCCACATTCTCTTCCTCAAAACCGGGCTCTATTCCTCGTATAGAGCCATGTTTTCGCTTAAAAACCGTGCTTTATCGAAAAAACATTAGAGCCCTGTTTTCTTTTACAAAACCGGGTTTTATCAAGTGTTGTTTTGTAAACCTTTAACATAGGCGGTTCTTCAAATTGAAACGAAAACATTTAAAACTTTTGAGCGGGTTATTTCTCTACCCAATTTTCATTACCTTCACAAAACACACAACTTTTTTCCCCTCTTCACTTTCACAAACCCTAACGCTCTAGCATTCACCGCCGCTTACTGCCCCCACTTAACCACTGACACACACCACAACCATCGCCTACCTTCGCACACCATTACCGTCACAGGCCACCTTCATCACGCAACCAATCTATTAAAAACTAATCCAATTTGGAGGTACCAAAGTGCTATAATCGATGTTTTTACTCAATTATCCTTTTTAATATTTTATTAATGTTTTTCTTAAGCTTATTTAATAAGTTGTGTTTGTTTATATGTTTTTTGTATTATTTATAATTTACTTGTGGAGTTTGGGAATGGCACAAACAAGTTTTTGATGTTTGTGCTCTATAGCTAACTTGGATAAACGACATCTTTAGATTTTGTGACGGGATACACATTGGCTATACGTGTGCGTTTTGACACATCTTGTTGTAAGATGATTGTGATATGCGACGAATATCAACCTTCTATGGAAAGCAGGACTATTTAGTGAACTTAATTGTCCAAGGTTCTTGGACCATTTGCAAACAAGATTAAAGGTAGTCGTTTGTTCAAATAAACTAGAGTATTCAATCAGAAACGGAGATAGAGTAATACAGTTTTAGAAAATGCACTCATGGCCTATTAAGATGCAAACCATCCGGGGTGTCAAAATACTCGTCAAAATTACATCAGGAGGTGCTCAATTTCTGGGAGATAAGCTAGTAAGTTGGTCATCTAAGAGGCAAATGAGTACGTTGATATCCTCCATAGAGGCTGAATACATTGCCATGTCTTCGTGTTCTGCTCAAATCTTATGGATGAGATCTCAACTATCGGACTATGGCTTTGCTTAAAACAAGATTCCGATGTACTGTGATGACAAAAGTGCCATTGCTCTTTGCTGCAACAACGTCTAGCACTCCCAATCAAAGCACATTGATATCCGACATCACTTCATCAGGGAACAGGTTGAGAAATGTGTGGTGGACCTTTACTTCGTGAGGACAGAGTTTCAGCTGACAGATATCTTTACTAAGGCACTCTCGAGAGAACGATTTCAATTTATTCTCACGCATCTTGGAATGAAGAGTCTTACGCCAGAATCACTCAAACGTCTTCAAGAAGAAAATGAGGAGTAATGGATACGCTTCACATATCCTTGTACATACTTTTAAACCAAAAAGAAAATAGAAAAATATAAAATCAACAAAAACCATAAAAATCTGCAAAACATAAAAACTCCAAAAATATTCTTCTCACGACATGTCTCTCGTATAATCGATATTATCTACGTTTCTAGAAATGTCATTCAATAATGACATGGAAACATACATATGGTTGATTGAGAGTTTTTATGTTAATAATAAAGTTTTCTAAAACATATCGTTTCTCATACTTTTCTATCAAAATGACTTGCAATTACTTCAGATAGCAACCTGGTTTTCAAAATGAGGAAAACACGTCGCCAAAAAGACGACTGCTCCTAACAATGGGTGAATCTCACCTGGGCATGGATTACGTTACATCCATGCACCCTCGATCTAATGTACGTTTCAGTGCATTATTTCTTGATTAAGAAGAGAAGTCGTCTTTTACCAAAACAAATATTTTTCCATCTCTGATTCTTTAGAAAAATATTTTGTGTTTAAAATGGCGGTTTAAAACAATATTTGAAAATCATATGGGCTTAGATTTTTCATAAAATTTGCCACTCAATCTATGACAAAAGGTTTAAATTTTTCATTAAAAGTTTAAATAGAAAACGGGTCATAGATTGAGGGGGAGAGTGATTTCAAATTTTATTTTAGATCATCAAATGGTTTTCTTTGTTCGGTTCAAGCAATGAATAAAAATGTGTTCTTATGTGTCAATATATGAATTTTTCACGAGTTTTTCGTTAAACTCCAAATCTTTTTTAAAGAACTCATCATATTTGACACTAACATTCTCCCTCATAAATTGAGGAGGAGAATTGTCATGTTCCATTATCCGTGTATATTAAATTCAGACCACATTTTCTCTTAAATTATCTAACTTATTTAAATCAATTGGAGTCACAAATCTCAAAAGGTTTGAAATATTTTGATCGGGGGAGAAAATGTGATTTAAATATGAAATCTGATAAACAAATATAATCTTTTCGACTCAAGTGTAGGCTCCCTCATATGTGCTAAACTCTTTCTTATATCGATGCACATATTAAAGGGGGAGCGAATGGAATTATGGAATGATACCAAAGACCGACCATTTTATTTAATGCAATGGAGTTACAAGGATGATAAGGTTAAGTATTAGTTCCCATGATCCAGCCAGAATCGGAGGGATCTTCCTAGAGACAATCCTCGAGTAGAAGTCCTTAGGAATGATTAAAAAAAAGGAGAAAAGTGAGATAAGGGAAGAGTGCCGACTGAGATGGAGCTAGTACTGGAACAAACCCAACAAGGTTCTAGTAATGAAGTCTCAACAAGCATTGAAGGGGTTGAAGAATTAAAAAGATATGATATGAGAAAGGATGAAAAGAAATAGCCCTCCAATTATTCAACCTTAGGGCAGAAACCGGGTTCAATTCATATGCTACTGGTGGTTATCATGGTAACACCGATATTGAAGACAAGACGTCATGGACCCAGTGACGCACTGCACTAAACTTCCTAGCCACTCAAATTCTCTTAAAAAGACTTGTTTCATTCTAACGGGGAACCCTGCATAATAATCAACCGCTCATTGCGAGCCATGTTGATATTGAAACAGGAGACACCTCTCCAGTCTCTGATTGCTGAATCAAAATGCACTATTGAGTCTAGAGCCAAGAGATCATCCATAAATCTCATTAGGACACACATCCAATATGCTTACTATTTCATACACCGTGTAAAGTAATAAAATATAATAAGAGTCTACGCATTATCCTTGTGGTATTGCCAGAACATCTGAGTGATACTTTAGTAATTCACAATGAGGATGAAAATCCCTCTTGAGTCAGCATTAAACAAGCTCTTGGTGGGTGACATGTGAGATCCTTCATGGATCAAACTTGTGACAACTGGAAAGAAACGATGGGGCGATTCACATCTTGAATCAAACTTGTTCCAGGAAATGAATTGACGGATACTTTTGAAAAACCTTAGATGTGCTCAACAATCGTTTTCAAGCACATCGACTACGCATAACATTTCAAACAAAAGTATTTGTAACCAAAATTGATATTTCCCATAAAACCTTCGTCGTATTGCAAAACTCTTTATCTAGCAATACACGATTTTTTGTCAAAATCAATTTCTCATTAATCAGTGAATCCTAATTCGTTGATTCACTCCTACGTGTTGTCTACTTTGAGATGCTCCGGTTAGAGAACGGCTAGTACAGCTGCGAAACCCTGTCAAGGAAATTCTTCAGAATTCTACCTGTTCACAGGCAGTATTTATACTGATCAACGGGGAACCGTGGTTCTTGCAACCCTATTCAACGAAAGTGAATAAAAACACTTTCGTTTGTTTATTGCTAACTGTTGTTTGCAGGAACTCTCAACAGTTGCAGCTAATAGAAAATGAGACGTCAATTCATGACCCCATGCTCACACTTCACGTTCACAATTAAATAAATCATGAAAAGTGAAAGATCAACAACAATGCTTCCGCAACTCTGATGAAAAGTTTCATGATCCAGAAAAGTGTGAGCATGCCGGTCCGATGGTCACATCTACACATGAAGGCAATGCTACAAAGGATGACTTGGAGATTTACTGTGGCTGATGATCTCAAAGAATGCTCAAAGATCACATAAGTCAACTAAACATCGGTCACATGGACATTGCTTGAAGAACAAAGATCAAAGAACTTGAAGAATCAAAGTCTACAAGCTAGGATATTAATTCATGTAATAGAATGCTAATATTCAAATCATATTTTTCGGGGTGACCTCCCTTAGGGGGAGATTGTTAGAAATATAAATATTCATGTGAAAGACTCGGTAACCCCGAGTATAGATTAGCATTACGTAGCTCATAGTCTTATTAATATTTAGTTAGTACGTAGTTAGAACGTAGTATTTGTGGAGTTGGGTCGGGTCTTTACCCACTGTCAGCTCACTCCACAGCCCGTGTATGGCCATTTTAGTGTAAGTATAAATACCCCTTCGTCCCTTGTGTGTGAAGGGTTGGAATTTCTTCTCATTCAATCTAATACACATTTGTTTCTCTCCCTAGAAGTCTCCCACACCTCACTTTCTCTCTCTAGAATACTTTTACAATTTGATCCATCCACAAAGACCATGTATATTTATGTTTATGAGTAGCCTACAATATATATTTTTTTGTGTGTTTGTTAGAGTCAAATGCTTGTATTGAATAACAATGAATATTCTGCAGAATTCTCAGGTTTTAATAATCAGATTTTTCCAGAAATTTTCCAAAAACAAAAGTTGAACCATTACAAAATATTCATACATTTCATTTAACCATGAACCATTACAAAATATTGAGTTTACAAGGATTCAAGAACCATTACTACTAAATCTATTGCCTAAACTACAAACACTAAACATTTCTAAACATGCCTACTTCATTGCTACGACCAAAAAAATAACAATTGCAAAAACACAAAAGCTTAACTTCCAAAAATTGATTTTTTTTTAGCAGTTTGTTGCAAATCAACTTCCAACTCTTCAATCCTTGCTTGACGGGTTATTACATGTTGAACTTGACGCCTTTGATGGGAGTAAGTTGACTGTACATCTCGTACAAATGCAACTTATACCAATCACATTCAAGCTCTGGATCGAACCAATCTCATTTATCACATTTCTTACCAGGTCTTTACAATCCACAATATCAATATACTATTCAATAAAACACAATTGCAGTGTTAAAAACAAAAAGGAATGATGAAATACCGATCGAGTTTGGCAAACAAGAAATCTTGGCAGACAATTGCAGGTCGGAAATCATGGTTACAGAAAAAAAATAAAATAAATAAATGATTCATTTTGGAAGGCAAGAAATCTTCATGCAATGTTAGAGGGAGTCCAAGAAGTTAGAACCTTAGATGGTTTGTCACCTTTGTATGTTTCATTTGAAAAATAAGAAGACATGTTTAATTAGGGATTTAGGGTTTATGATTTGTGATTTGTGTTGTTTTGTGTGATTGTGTTTTGTTATAAAATGGGTAAACCGAATATATAAGTGAATAGGGTCATATAAACCCACCCAACACATATCTTAGCGGAAATTACACCTAGGATGAAAATAATTGAATTTAAACAAGTGAAAATCAGCCGGTAATAATTGTTGCATTACCCGGTTTCAACAAGTTTCTTTACCTGTATTGTTAAAGAAATTAGTTCATGGAAATTTTAAAAATTCGTTACCTATCTATGTTTTTAACCCAAACTATTTTAACCAGACTATAACCCAAGAAAAAACCAAAAACATAAAAATAAAAACCGAATATAAACAGATTTTTGTCAGGGGACTCTTGAGAACCAACGGTTTCAAACACAATCTAACTAACACACAAACCAAACTCAACTCAACTCAGCTGAACTGCTCCTTAATCAAAAGAACAAAAACCATCAAATATTCAGCAAGAACAAACATGACAATGCAAACATTATCTCTATGCAACACTCACCCACCTCTTATCCCCTCCACTAAACCCCTCAAAACATCCACAATTTCCATCTTCAAAACATTTCACAAAACACCCAAGAAATGTTACAAAAGACTGACTGTGTTTGCTATCAAAGAAGAAGAAGAACAATCAACACCTTCATGGGCCAAACCAGATTCGAATGAACCACCTCCATGGGCCAGAAATGAAGCCCAACAAGAGTCTTCTTCTGGTGGTGATCTTCCATTTGGTGTTTACTTGCTTGCTTCTGCTATTACTGCCATTGCTGCTGTAAGTTTTTTTTGGTAATTTTTGTTGGTTTTTGAAGTTGGTTTGATGGGAAGTGAAATGGGTTTTTAACTTTTTTTTGGTTTTGTAGATTGGGTCTGTGTTTGAGTATGTGAATCAGAAGCCGGTTTTTGGAGTGTTGGAATCGGATAGTATATTTTATGCTCCTGTGCTTGGGTTCTTTGCTATTACTGGTCTTCCAACTGCTGTAAGTTTGTGCTTTTTCTAATAAGTACTTAATTTGATGCTATTGGGAGCTGTATGTGATTGTTTATCGATTGCCGTTGCTTATTTGAGTACTACCTATCGGCATATTACATTGTTTTAAAAGCGTAATTTTATTCATAAAACGTCGTTAGGATAATTGCTATTGGTTTTTGGAACCCCAAACATTCCCTAAAACTGCTTATGTTTTTTTTGTCAAATATTTGCATATATAGTTTAAAATAAGCAATTGTCAAATTGATTATTCATAACAAAATATATAATCCTCAAAATTAGTTTGGATAAGCAATCCTAAAGATCCTGATACCTACTTGTTTGTTGAATGTAAATGGAATAACGATAATTGTACGTTGTGATTCTAAATAATTAGAAAAGGAAAATGATTCATCTTCCTACGTATCTTCCTAATTATCTGTCTAATTCAAAATGTGATGAAATAAGACATTTTGAATTAGGAAGATTTGTAGGAAGATAAATCATTTCCGATTAGAAAATCATAATCAGTGAATACAATTTAGAATCACAATAGTGCACGCCCAAACACTCCCTTTATTATACTATTTACTAGACCAAGTTATGATAAAATCCAAATAATTCATCAACGTGCATCATCACAGGTTTTCCTTTCATTCTTAAATGGTTTTGAGATAACACACAAATGATGTGTTACATTATATCAACCGAATAGCAAAGTCGTAATTTCAAGTATTGATGACATAATGGCTGGAAAAGACTGTTATCACTGAGAACGCTTGAGGCTTTGACGACCATAATTTTGGGTTTGAATAGTGTAGCATGGTGTAGGACCTTTGATATGTGGTATACACGTTTTGGAAACAAGTGCTTCTTAAAGTAAGGGGAGAATTTATTTGTGTTTAAATATATAGTTGCCGTAATCAGTTGAACTGTGTGGGTAGAAGTGACTATGGTTCTAACTTTCTGATTATTTAGGATCAAATTCTGACTTGAATAATTATGTAACTAGGTTCAAAGCTGTTTCAAGTTTCTAACAATCATCAACTGATTATCTGACTTTGATTCCAAAAGTCGCAATAATCAAAAGACACACTGAAACACCCCCTTAATACACCAAGTTTTTTTGCACTTCTATGCTCTTAATTCAAGTGTCAACTGTAAGACTCATTTTGGTATCTTGTTAAAAACTTACGATCCCAATGATTATACCTCGTACTATTTAATATGAATATTCCTAGCGTGGATTGACCCAACTTACATCAGCTGACATTAGCCGAAAAACAGGGTTACCTTTGGTTCAAATCTGTTCAAGTTGCAAATAAGGAGGCAGAGGAACAAGACAGGAGAGACGGTTACCGCTAGGTTATTGGTTGCATACTGTTCTATGTAAATTTTTATTTTGTCTTTTCAATATTTCTTGTAACCAATAATAAATATTTGTTTCTTTTTTGGCTTATTAAAGGAATGTATAATGATATATGAGAAAATCATCCTATGTTGAATTGTTTGATATGCGGGTCATTACTTATGACGGTTTATATAGTTTCAACCAACTTTGATCAATTTATCGGTTAAGGGCCATACCGAGGTAGAAAAACATTCAGTTTATTTGCAAGCGGTCTGTCAGGCTGATTTTTTATGTTGTATAGTTATTCAGGCTAATTCTCAATGTTGGCATTGACCTATATAGGCACTTTGAATCCGTAAATGTTGGGTATTTTTCTCTTGGAATGTTGTACTACATAGGTAACGGTGTTGGCCATACTTTGGCATTGCACATAATCTGCCAAACTTCAGATTCTTTTTTGTTTTACCGGGCTCAGTTCTAGGAGGAGTTCTTGGTGTTCATCAAACATGTAGTTTAAAGAAATCAATCTTGTTGCTGTCACAACAACTCGTATATTTCTATTTGTTTGGTTGCTTAATATCTTAAAGAATGATAGTTTTTGTCTTTACCACGCAGCATTATCTCCAAGTAAGTCTAATTCCCTTTGTCCTTAACTATCTCATCTTGTAAAGGATAACCTACCCATGATTATGGTAATAGTATAAGTCTAATTCCCTTTGTCCTTAACTATCTCAATTTGTAAAGGATAACCTACCTATAATTATGGTAATAGTATGGTTTTGTTTTTTTAGGCCACACCTGTTAAAAGGTCCATTTGGGTGCATAATCGGTGGCAGATGAAAGAAATTGACAAAGGTATGCACTGTCTTAAACTCTAAGTAAGTTCTAAAATCTACATTACAAAACACAGTATCACTTTAGTACAAATTTGACTTTGGGGGAAACTGACTCTAATCCATAAAGTTAGCCGTTTTACCGCATTACCCACTAGCCATCTCTAAGAAGGACTAATTGCTTGTAAGATTTGTTTGTTTTATCCTGATCCCAATAGGTAAAAAAACTTCATCGCTTGGTATCTTGTATTTATGCAATGCTACAATCACTAGCATTTGAAAAAAAGGACAATAGCTTTGCTACAAGATCCAGTGAAACAACAATTTCTTTATTAGCTTTTAATCCGACAATTTCGCCTTACAATTTTACATGACAACACCTAAGTTTCAAGTCTTTTTCAAGCCATTCTAGAATTTATATATTGTATTCACATACGAGAGTGTGTCATAAGCACAAAAGCCACACTCCCCCAAGTGTCTCATCTTACAAAATTCTAACATGATTCATGATTCTCCTGGATCACTGGAGGCTTGTGGTGACCACACGCTTCCTATTAAGAAAGAAACAAGCCGAGTGGAGCGATTACAAAGAGCTCAGTGGCTACGGGCAGCCATATTAGGAGCTAATGATGGTTTACTATCTACCACATCTTTGATGATGGGCGTTGGTGCAGCTAAAGAAGATCAATGGTTCATGATCCTTTCAGGTGTAGCTGGGGCCATTGCTGGTGCATGCAGCATGGCTGTAGGTGAATTCGTTTCAGTTTCAACTCAGAGAGATATCGAGCTTGCTGTGAATCAGGAACACCCTTTTAAGGAAAACTCCAAGTTACAAGAAATCAAGCTTGAAATCCCGAAAAATGATCATCCCATTGATGTATGTATCCCAGCAAACTCTCCAGTGGTGAAGGTCATACTAACAGATACTCGAGGAAAGACAAAAGAAGAGAAACAACAGGTGCCAAATCCATATAAGGCAGGGGCCGCATCTGCCTTGGCATTTTTGTGTGGTTCTTTGTTCCCATTGGCCGCAGCTATGGCAGTTAATGACTATACTACTAGATTTGTAGTGGTAGTGATAGTAACATCTATTGCATTAGCTTTATTTGGCGGCCTAGGGGCGGTTGTGGGCGGGTCTTGTGTGAGGGCCTCCGCGGCTCGTGTGCTTGTGGGAGGGTGGATTTCCATGGCTGTTACTTACGGTTTATTGAAGCCATTGGATAAGATTACTGATGAGAAAATGGGTCGCAACGCTGATTGATCATGTCAATGCAAATAAGTCATAAAATTTGAATTTTTATGATATGAAACATGTTTGGACTATCAAGTATGAATATCTCCGGGTACTCATCAGAAATCCAGATTAACCCTCCAATATTAGGCCGAAAGTTCTATCTTGTTAATTTTACGTTACGTAACTTGCAATTCTTCTATCGATACAGATCTGGCTATCAATGATCTTTTTATGCATCACTGGTCCTTCCTTAAAGGGATGGAAATATGGTTTGCTCATGATACCTACTTGTGTCTGACGAAGGCGATGATAAGTTCATCTTAGAGGTAGAGTTTCAGATTGTGCTTTTGTATAAGTGACCGGGAAATGATAGCTCTGTCTTTTCTTCAAAATAATACCAAGAATCGAAACAACACTTATTTTATTCTAAACGTTCAAAAACATTGTCCTAAATCGCTGCAGAGAATGTTAATGACGTCTTTTGACTGCAAGTATAACCAAACAATTCAATACTTATATTTCAATCAGTTAAAATGTTTTTAGAATATTAAGATGATATTTCTAATGTGCGAAATTTAGTAATGAACGTTTAATTTGAGACGGAAAGAATGGCTAGTCTAGAATCAAAAGACATTGTTAATTCATCTCATAGAAACCCGAGTAACTTTTTATGACCTTTGCAAGGCAAAGATTTATTAAAGAAATCTGACTAGTTGGAAGGAGTACACGTATAAAAACAAGACAATATTACATCGATCAAAATTTTGGTTGGTCTATCTTCACTTTGTTTTAGGTATGGCCAACAATACCCACTTTTTATTTAATCGTCAATTATATAGAAGTGCACCGTGGATGCTCGGTTAGCTATTTGATTACAACTTGCTTGATGATAATGTATAAAAGAGACATCATTTTATTACGTATCTCGTATATACTTTCAAATTGCTACGTCAATCTAACTGTCGATCGTCTATACATGACCAATAGTTAATAACAGAAATCACACGATCTCCATATCTAGCAAACGAATACCGAAAAGATCCATATGTAGCTAACTAGCTACTAATTTATTGTAAAAAAAGTTCTATAAAAAGTATATCGTTTGATAGAGGCCTTGTTTTGCAACAATGTACGTAAGAAGTTTAAAATGTAACAAATGTTCAATCTATGAGGAAAAGAATGATGATGAAATCCGAGTTGTTTTTCGAAAAGGCAATAAAATCCAACTTATGAAAACAAAAAAAAAAAAATGAAATTTTTGTCAAATGTAACGGTTAAGGAGAGTAAAACTCTGTCATTCACTCAGTAATTTTCCTAAAATATTGGACGTATGGTATATTGTTTTAATCAACGTGAATGTAACGATTATCACACATCGTCATTCGTCATTCATCATTCGTATGTCAATGTCAAACAAGTTATATATCACCAACGACACTTGTAACTAATTTGTATTATGGGAAAATTATTAAAAAAAAGTATTAAACTTGTCACTGTTTCATCTTCTGGGTAGCGAACAATTTTTTTTCATTTTGAGGGTAATTTTCTTTGAAATTCATCATCTTTATGGTATTTTGCGAAATTTTTGAACATTTTTGCCCCTCGTCGCTTATACATTTTTTTTTCCCCGAAGGGCAAAAATATCACATATTACCCTAAAGATGATGAATTTGAAAGAAAATTACCCTCAAAATAAAGAAAAAAAAATAGTTCGCTACGCAGAAGATAAAACAGTGACAAATATAATAATTTTTTTTAATAATATGCCCTTGTATTATTGCGGCTTTTGTGAGACTTTTTCCTTAAATCATTGCTTCAGCGGCTGAAAGCTTAATTGGTATGAAAACACAGTATGGAACCAACTTTGCCTGTTCTCCCAAGACTTGATCGCCTTGATCGTCTGGTATATAACTATATAGCCAACTAATTTATTTTTTCTGTTGCTTATTTTTTTTTTCAAATGTTTTTATGAAAAGTGAACTGTTGTTTCAGTTGGAGCTATTGGAAGAGAAACACAACTCAATCAAAAAGGTTTGGATCTATCACGGCCAACAATGACGATGATAATGATGACAATGTTTATAAAGAAATGACTGTGAACCACTTGAGTTGCAAAACGCTTTCCTCAGCCCTAGACGATGTTCATCAGAAAGGCACTCTTATTGATCGAGTTGCAATGCTTGAGAATCGTGTGCTACAGGTATTACTTCACTTTAAATTTGAGTATTTTTGCCTTAGCAAATCCAAATGAATGTTTATATGCTAATTTGCACTAAATTTGATCCTTTGTGTTATGCATCAAGCTTTTTGTCAAAGAATTAACTGAAACCGTGTTTGCAAATTGCAATTGTCTATTTAAAGATCTGCAGCAGAGCTAGCACTACAAGAAAAACCACCTATAATGACAAAACAGCTTTCGTCACTAACAATATAAAAAATCGTCACCAAATCTGTTAGTGACCAAACTTGAGTCGTCACCAGTCGTCACTAAAGCTCCGTCACTAATTCAGTTGGTGACGAATATAGAATTCGTCACACATTAGTGACCAAATATTTCGTCACTATGAGTTACAGTGACAACCTGTTTAAAACTATGAGTAACGAATATTTGGTCACCAATTTCCATTTTTAGTGACGAGATAATGGTCACTAGTGAGTATCAGTTAATGACGAAATAAGTGGTCACCCAATGGGTTAAATACCAACCACTTAAAAGCCATTAGAGACCAAATTGGTCGTCACTAAATGTACCTTCTATGTCAACTAAAACGGTTGCCACATTTACAAGATCTGTCAACTAAAACGAAAGTGGGTACAATATTAAACCAAAAATGAAAGATATGTCAACTAAAGGTCATTTGCACATAGTTTGGAAATGAAAATCCATAATATTGATTCCTTCTAACATAGCATCTGTAGTTATAAAGAGGATGAAGTACGAACAATTGAGTGAAAATAATTCTGTAGAAAATCATGCACCCAATATAAGCAATATTGTCTATAATTCTGTCGAAAATCATGCACGCAGTATGTCCTATGGCCACAATCTTTCTATCATCCAGAAGCTGTTCACTTTCTCATAGTTGATAGTGAAAAAGTCCTTGTAAGTCTCTTCATATTTCTCCCTGAAAAAGATAAAAATAAAAAATGTTGTAATCTCTATTGCATAGTTGTAATAATCTTTAGATTGCATTCTAATTCTGCAAAAACGGTAACCAATATACACAGACCCTATGGTTCTGTTTATTTATACCATTTCGCTCATGCTCAAACAGCTAAAAACAAGGGCCATACTAATGCAAGCTCCTGACCCGTTATGTTCAGCGTATAAGCAAAATACCAAAAGCAAGTCAAGTATCTATTTCTGTTTTTATTAGGCACCTTTGGCACTAACTTGTCGAACATGTACCACTCCAATATTAACTTTCAACATGGCATTGACGAGTTTATAAGACCAAGCATTACCCCCACCAACCCTTGTGACTAAGGAAGTGTTTCACATTATTGCATTTCTAAAGTGATTATGTGATAAGGTGCAGGAGATGGCGCTTCTATGTGTTTCTGCAGCTCAAAGTTCAAATAATCAGAGTGTATTGTAAATTCTGTTTATCTAAGAATTACATGTAAAACCCAAAGTACTTCATTGCAGCTACTACTAAACTGCTGATATGGAAGTAAACATATGGCCCCTAAGTAATCATAAATATTTGGCCCCTAAGTAATCATAAACAGTTTCAATCTCAAACCGCTTACCAAAAACTTCACCCTAATAAAAAATCCAGTATGTTACTTCACATCTATGATTTCTATCAAACACTAAAAGGTGCAATTTTCCAGGCTTGTTTATCTTTACCTAGTCTAAAATATGGAGAATAAAATGCTCACTTCTGTTACTTCACAGTTTCTCTAACACCATCTCTAAGGATCTACTCAGTCAAACCAACATCACAGGGGAAAAAGAAGTGAAAGTATGTGATCATAAATCTATATTAAAGTAATAGTTAAACTAGAAAACCTCGAACTAAAGCTTTAAAACCGCCAAAATACATTATCCTAGCATGAGTTATATGGGGTTATATATATGTTCTCGAAAGTATTACGAAATGACATTAATACTAATAGTAGCAGATTCTTTATCAACTTGGAGTCCTTTCTTATTATCGACCTTAAACCAATCACACTTGAATACCAAGACTCTTTTATTTTCTCCTAAGTATTCCACCTCTAATACCCCCTGTAATATCCCATAGTAGTCAATAATGTCTTCGCCATGCTCGCCTTTCACTACAATGCCACTATCTTGAGTTTTCCTATCTATTTCACGACTTTCGGTGTGGAACCTATACCCATTCACCATACATCCACTATATCGGTTCATTGATAATGGTCCACGTGACAAGACTCGAATTTCAAAGGATTCTTGACAGTCATTTACATAAATAGAAAACATGTAAAGTACATGTTAACCAAGGTTAAAACTTTTCATATTTAGTTTTAAAGCAATAGATCAGAAAAGTAACTCTTACACGTTGTCGAAGCCAATATCGGAATTGTTTATCATGAATCTCATTTACATTGATATAGTTTTGTGCCTCAAGTTTAGCTTTGTATTCACTGTAGAAATTGAAAATTAAGCAACATTATACTTGATCAAACTTTCACGTCTCTTTCCCTATGACAGAAGTCACAGAACAATCAAACAATCAAATTAGTAGAGGCAATTTTATTTTCATATAATTTAAACAATCAAATAGTAACAAAACTATTCTATTTAATGTCACAGAATTCATAAACCGATAAACATAATACGAAATCAGAGAAAGCACCATAACAGTTCAGGAGTATGAACTCAATCACAGAATAACAGCCAGAAATAAAAGCTTATAAGGACCTAAAAGGCAACAGAATACCATACTCATAATAAGTATCCAGTAATAGACCAAAAGATAAAACAAATTACTCTACAAGGGTTTCAAATCACAAAAGCACTCATGGAACAAATAATATGACTTATTAACTAACTTAAATAACCACTCACGACTAGCAGCCTAAAATTTAGTTACAATCAGCAAAGAACAGAACTGAGCACTTTTCGTTGTAATCATCAAAGAACATAAGCTAATCTGAATTAGAATATTCCTCTTGTGATGATTCCTCGTTTTCAGAAAATTCCAGATTTGTTGTGTCGATTTCTTCATCATCATCATCACTATATTCATCTGTTACATGACGATTTTGACTTGATCGTACGGTTGAGGCATCCACCAACTCCAATGGAATGGTACCTCTTGTTAGCGATGATGGTTCCACATTGGAATTAGAAATTACACTTGAACGTGCCTCGTGTTCCTGATACACTTCATGCATTGGAACATCAAACAATTTGCGAGGAGGGCTGCTTTCTACCACATACCAATTCTTACCTAATTTAAGGTCTGGTACGTAGAAAACCTGTTTGGCTTGAGATGCAAGAATATATGGCTGATCTGTGAACCATTTTCGAGACATGTTAATACTAATAGTAGCAGATTCTTTATCAACTTGGAGTCCTTTCTTATTATCGACCTTAAACCAATCACACTTGAATACTAAGACTCTTTTATTTTCTCCTAAGTATTCCACCTCTAATACCTCCTGTAATATCCCATAGTAGTCAATAATGTCTTCGCCATGCTCGCCTTTCACTACAATGCCACTATCTTGAGTTTTCCTATCTATTTCACGACTTTCGGTGTGGAACCTATACCCATTCACCATACATCCACTATATCGGTTCATTGATAATGGTCCACGTGACAAGACTCGAATTTCAGAGGATTCTTGACAACCATTTACCTAAATAGAAAACATGTACAGTACATGTTAACCCAGGTTAAAACTTTTCATATTTAGTTTTAAAGCAATAGATCAGAAAGGTAACTCTTACACGTTGTCGAAGCCAATATGTGAATTGTTTATCATGAATCTCATTTACATTGATATAGTTTTCTGCCTCAAGTTTAGCTTTGTGTTCACTGTAGAAATTGAAAATTAAGCAACATTATTACCATACTAAAGCCAATAATAAAATGTCATTACATGAAAGAGTACTTACTTTATTAGTTCATTCAGTTCTGGACAATTATTTAAGATGTATGTATGAATCTTGTCCAATTCAAGGCCACTCATAACACGTTCTTCAGTAATACCAAATGGACGCCCTTTGCATGAAAAGATAGAAATTTCACCACCACATTCTACCATTTCATTATTACGCTCAACCTTGTTGAAGATTGTATCAACATCATTTAGATACATAGAGCAAAATGTTAAACATTCGTTGTCTATGTATCTCTCAGCGATACATCCTTCAGCACGAGCTTTGTTTTTAACATATCCTTTTAGAATGCGCATTTTCCTGAAAAAATAATAATAAGTAATAAGTCTCATCACAATTAGCAAGTGTTTCAAATATTTATAAGATATGATTACCTTTCAAATGGGAACATCCATCGATATTGGGGTGGACCTGCTATCTTTGCTTCACTTGGTAAATGGAGCAAAAGATGCACCATTATGTCAAAGAACGATTCAGGAAATATCTTCTCAAGCTTACACAAAATGACAACAATCTTCGCCTCTTGTTCCTCAAGAACATCTAAGTACGTGTTTCGTGCACATAATATTTGTATGAACTCGCTTAGTTCATATAACACAAGTCGGACTTCTCTTGTTAAGGAACCCCTAATTGACAATGGCAACACTCGTTGAATGAAGACATAAAAGTCATGACTTTTCATACGAGACAACTGGAATTCTTCCTCTTTTATGCATCTAGATATGTTCGAGGCAAAACCATCAGGAAACTTAAGTGACTTTAAGAAATCTAATATTTTATGTTTCTCATCCTTTGTTAAGTGGTAGCAAGCCATCGGCATTATAAATGAGTCACCATCTTCCTGCAAATGTAAACTTTTCTTCAAACCTTTCTCCATCAAATCCTTACGAGATTTCCACGTGTCTTTAGTCCTGCCACTAATGTTGAATAATGTGGCTATCAAACTTTCTTTCACATTCTTAACAACATGCATAATATCTATGTTATGTCTCAGTTTCAACTTAGACCAGTAGGGAAGCTCGAAGAAAACACTCTTTTTCTTCCATCCTTTTTTTCGCGTAAATACTTACGCTTTCTCTGATTACCATTGATAAAACAATCAACATCATGTAAAATATCATCTCCGGACTTGGGTATGATCGGTTCTCTATTATCTATCGTCCCAACAAAATTTTTGGTATCTTTTCGCCACTGGTTTGAAATTGGCAAAAACCTTCGATGACCCATGTAACACATTTTTCTACTGTGAGTCAAGTAACGAGATGAAGTATCATTCATGCATGTGGGATAAGCATTGTAACCCTTAACCTTCCACCCAGAGAGCATACCATATGCAGGAAAATCATTTATTGTCCACAAAAGGGGTCCACGCAGTAAAAATGTTTCTTTTTTATGTGCATCATAAGCACTGACACCATCCCACAAGTCCTTTAATTCATCAATGAGAGGTTGTAGGTAAACATCAATATTGTTTCCAGGTGTTTTGGGTCATGGAATCAACATTGAAATAAACATGTATGGATCTTTCATACATTTCCACGGAGGCAGGTTATACGGGACAANCTTTTTTATGTGCATCATAAGCACTGACACCATCCCACAAGTCCTTTAATTCATCAATGAGAGGTTGTAGGTAAACATCAATATTGTTTCCAGGTGTTTTAGGTCCTGGAATCAACATTGACATAAACATGTATGGATCTTTCATACATTTCCATGGAGGCAGGTTATACGGGACAACAAAGACAGGCCATGTGCTATGTGAACTACTTAGGCTACCAAACGGATTAAATCCATCTGTAGCCAACCCTAAGCGTACATTGCGTGGATCAATGGCGAAAGGAGTATCTACTTTGTCGAGGTGTTTCCAAGCCTCACTATCTGCAGGATGTCTAATTATGTTATCATTATTAACTCTTTTCTCCTTATGCCACCTCATTTCACAAGCTACTTGTGGATCTATAAATAATCTTTGAAGCCTAGGTATCAAAGGGAAGTAATGAAGCACCTTTCGTGGTACATTATTATATTTTCCTTCAAATCGAGGCTCATTGCACTTAGAATTTGGACAATGTGTCAATGATTTATACTTTTTTCTATAAAGAATACAATCATTAACACATGCATGAATTTTCTCTCTCCTAAACCCCAAATCACGTATGTACGTTTTTGCTTCATAATAATTTTTTGGAACAAAAGATGGAGTTGGAAGTGCTTTTCTGAATACGTCAAGTATTAAATCAAAGGACTTAGTAGACCAACCACTTGTGGTTTTCACATGTAAAATGGCGACGATGAATGAAAATTTTGAATAATTTTTGCATCCTTTGTAAAGGTCTTGATGTGAGTCATCTAACAATCTACGTAGACTTTCTAAATCTTTGTCTAGGGTAGATGAAGATTCACCTTTGGTTTTCCAATTATCACCCCATTTACTTTTACCTATGTTATCGAACATCTCATCAAAGTCATCGTCAGAGTCATTCATATTATCATACCCCTCGTCACTCATATTATCATAACCCTCGTCATTCATATTATCATAACCCCCGTCATTCATATTATCATAACCCCCATCCCCTTCCCCATCTTCTGATGATAACTTATCATCAGAAGACTCCCCATAACTGGCAGAGAATCCCTTTTGCATCAGATGTGAATAAATTGTCCATTTATTATGGTCACGAAAACTGTTGCAGGTTTTACAAGGGCAGGGAAGTTTTATTGACTCGTGTTTGTGATGATAAGCACGTTTAAGAAATTCATTCACTCCCGATTTATATCTAGGGTCGTTTATCCGATCTGAAATATGCATCCAAGACTTATCCATGTGCTCTAGTAATAAAAAAGACCCTGAAATATGTATCCAAGACTGTGAGATCATTGCTCCTAGTCCTAGTGGGAGATATTATTGCAATCAGACAACCTTTAACTATAATGTTTCTTAAAGTTAATCAGTGTGACTTGCGTTTTTTAAAGATGAAACCATCTATAATGTTTCTTAAAGTTGAAGAGGATTACCCTGTAATCAGCAACCATATTATCATATACATGCAAATTTATGATATCTTAAGCCTATTATACAAGAAAAGGCCTATAAATCTCATGTTTTGTCATACGCAGATTCTTGATTATGCATTTGCTCAGTAGATAATATAAGAAAATACCATATAATCAGCAACCATATTATCATAACTTCAATAATGTTATATAAATTATATACCTGGAGGTCTTTCAATTTGACACCAGCAACTACTGACACCAGAAGTTTCTTCTCAGATAGGAGTGGTCTCAGCTACACGATAGCATCTTTAACTGCAGTGACAAACATAAGATACAATTATTTTTCAGCTTAAAATATAAACTAAAAGATGGAGTTGGAAGGGCTTTTCTGAATACGTCAAGTATTAAATCAAAGGACTTATTAGACCAACCACTTGTGGTTTTCACATGTAAAATGGCGACGATGAATGAAAATTTTGGATAATTTTTGCACCCTTTGTAAAGGTCTTGATGTGAGTCATCTAACAATCTACGTAGACTTTCTAAATCTTTGTCTAGGGTAGATGAAGATTCACCTTTGGTTTTCCAATTATCACCCCATTTACTTTTACCTATGTTATCGAACATCTCATCAAAGTCATCGTCAGAGTCATTCATATTATCGTACCCCTTGTCACTCATATTATCATAACCCTCGTCATTCATATTATCATAACCTTCATCCCTTTCCCCATCTTCTTCTGATGATAACACATCATCAGAAGACTCCCCATGACATGTCCACTTATCATAACTAGCAGAGAAGCCCTTTTGCATTAGATGTGAATAAATTGTCCATTTATTATGGTCACGAAAACTGTTGCAGGTTTTACTAGGGCAGGGAAGTTTAATTGACTTGTGTTTGTGATGATAAGCATATTTAAGAAATTCATTCACTCCCGATTTATAACTAGGGTCGTTTATCCGATCTGAAATATGCATCCAAGACTTATCCATGTGCTCTAGTAATAAAAAATACCCTGAAATATGCATCCAAGACTATGAGATCATTGCTCCTAGTCCTAGTGGGAAATATACCTTCATGTTAAGTTTTTATGCATTTTGTTAACTTTTCATAAATACTGAATGCACAACAGAACGAATTTGATTGCATTTTGTTAACTTTTCATGTTAAGTTTTTTCGTTTTGACATACAAACATCCCCTAAAACACTACTATGCATATGGAATAGTGGTAAACCTACATAAATGTAATGTTAACTACAAAAAACCAGAAATACAACTAGAGAAATGAATAACACATAAACACTACTCTAGTAATGACAAATATTACAAACTGTATGAAATAGTAATGATAAGAACAACACCAAATAAGAACACACCACTTCCCATTATTCGCTTCTGCTTCAATGAAACTACACTAGAATTACATCAAGTGTAAATAAGCTGGTCAATTCTATAATTTAGTGGATCATTATTCTAGTGATATCATCACCAATCATTAATAGATAATCATAGTGTTAGCAAAAAAAGTAAGCAATCCCAAACACCCTACGGATAAAATTATCTGATTACATGCAGTCAGTTTCGGGAATCAATTTACCGGTAATTGCAATAACACCTTTCTGTTTAGAATTACTTAAGAGGCCAGTTTACATAAACCTTAACCAGCCATACTTTCTCAAACAAACACAGTGTCTCATTTATCTTATTAAAACACTATCTCCTACTGGTCATATTCCGATTATTCCACGTCAGATAATAACAATTAAAACACAACTATCAATTAGATTAGATACAGTAAAATTGATTTACTGTAGATGCAACAACAACATCTATTCTTATTATCTAACTACTTAATCCTATTGGAGCATTTATAGTTTAGATTATAATGCTTGTTTAGCACAGAGACTTTAACTTTATTTATTTTATTTAAATTATCCTATTTGAAATGCTAATAGAAGAGCGCCATACTACACTTCTACTACTTACTGCTAATTGTTAGTTTTATACGCACGCTAGATAAACAGTTGTATATAGTTAGTTATGAGTAGCTGTTTGTTTTGTTTACACTAAGCTCCTCTCAAGGGCTCTGCAACTAAATATTTAGGTTTGATCACTCCAGGGGTGTAAATGCTATGTTTACCAGAATTACCTACATTGTGGGTCTCACTACTCAAGCTCGGAACTTATGCAACTAAACTCATCTTGAGTACATTACTTTCATGTGCCACAAATACTATTAAGGAACTCTAATTATTTTTCTATAGAAGTATAGAACTATACAGAATTCATAACTCATAAGCTTATATGTCATTACACCCACAGAGGTTCACCTGCGCCTAAAGTGCCATTTGCAGCCGACCACCAAAAGTCCAAAAGCTTGCAAGTAGCTCCTAATTCACAATACGCGCATCATATCCAAAGTTTTCGGAGTATATCAATCTGTGTCTCCTATCGTCTACTTGACTCACTAAAACACTTGCACAATTATCCACTAAAACAGCTTTTTAGCAAACTAGCACAATTATCCACTAAAACACTTACACATTTCAATAATAATCACAAAAGTTTCATGAGAGCATAATTTTAAACAACCAAGCCCTAAAATTAACATAACAATCAAATTAAAATAACAGAGGCATTTCATCAAACACTTTATTAGCATAACAAGCAGTAAAGTTAGATGAAATCACTCAAACACGTTACAAGCCCAAAATAACAATCAAATTTATTAGCATAACAAGCAGTGAAGTTAGATGAAATACGAACCGTAAACGAGATGAACGATTTCGATCCGAACCGTAAAACTGATGAGAACGAAGATTGATGAGAGCTTGGAGCTTGATCCGTAACAAAAATGAGAACGAAGACTGATGAGAGCTTGATCCGAACCGTAAAACTGAGAACGTGCCGAAGGATGTATCGCTGAGAGCTTGGAGCAAATGAGAACGCAGACTGATGAGAGCTTTTAGAGTGTTTGGATAATGAAACAGTGAGATAATATATTCCAAATGAGATAATATATCGCTGAGAGCTTGATCCTTTTAGAGTGTTTGGGTCGGGTCACAAAGAGATGTAAGTATACTTTTTAATTTTTAGAGACAGTTAATTTTTTTTTAATTAGTTAAAGTATACAAATGTATTTTGTCAATTTTAAATAATTATATTGAAATTATTTAGAGACATAGGAGTAGGTAAGTATACTTTTTATTCTCTTCAAAACACGGAGAATACATCAAAGATGATTTGTTACTTAAGTTAAATATTTGCAATTTTGCATATTTCTCCGTTTGATAGTGTTTACGATTTTTAGATTAATATACGAACATGAAAGTTTTAATAAGTACATATCTAAATGCCATTATTCTTAATCATTTTATAGAATTAGCAATATGTGAAATGGGGACCAAAATTTCATCACTAATACTTAATGACGAATTTTCTCGTCACTATTCATGTACTTTAGTGACTAAATAGTGACCACTTATAAGTTTCGTCACTGACTTTCTCCCGATGACCAAAAATAATGACGGAAAATATATCGTCACTATTTTCATCTAAATAGTGACCAAAATAAAATGTCGTCACCGAAGTTTGGTCACTAAAGACTCTTTTTCTTGTAGTGTAGTAAGTCTATACGCATGCACTAAGCATGCATGTTTTACTAATTTTGTGGAAGACATTTTAAATGAAGGCATATCAGAAGGTGACTTGTATTAAACAGGTAAACGGTGAGGTTTTTTTAATAATAGGTGAGTCTTTGACTCAGTTATACTTGGCTGAACCGAATTATCCTCGTGACTGTATCCGACCATTTCCTTGGACACCAAATTTCGAAAGCCTGTAATGTGTCGGTTTGTTTCGGCAAAGTAGTTAATTAGCCCGTCAACTGTGAATAGTTTATAGTGAAAGCTAATATTCCTTAAGGATAATGTTTAATCATGTTATTAACTTATTTAGATATAATAATCTATATCCATACTACTTATAAATAGTGAATGTTCATTTTTGAAATCTTAAATCTTGAAAACTTAAACTAATGTAGTTCGCCTAAATTATCCCTAAATATATTTTAATACACTTTAAGCTTGATCAATTCTATACTTTACAACTTTTAAAAAACAAACACTAATTTTTTAAAACACATGCTTTATATTTCAAAAAACATATGCTTGGCATCAAAGGTCGAACCGGAATCACTATTTCGCAATTATAATTATTTGTCTATATACACCGTTGCTTTGTGCGATTATACGTCAAGTTATTATTAACATATGCATATATGTTGATCACAAGTTCTCACATTTCATTTTACCAGGGTAAAGCCCTTTTACCCAAAAAAAAGTTCTCACATTTGCATAATATGCATAATTGGTCATGTTTCAGTATATTCAAAATTGATCACACGACTATTTCATTGTCTGGCAAAGTGGTGATTTCACTTCGCATATCGAAGAGCAGTGGCTGATGCAAAAACTAATCCTATATGTTAAAAAAAAAAAAAGAAAGAAAAAAAAAGGTCATTTACATAATTACATCTATATCTTTCTAAATTTTATAATTACTTCAAATATGCTTTCAGAGGTGAGTTATTTTAGAAACTAAGTTTTTGTTACAAACTAAGGGACAAATCCCCACCATCCATCTAGTTAGATATAATGGTGGGGATTAACCTAAGATTTAATAGGGCAACCTAAGTCCATGTTTTTTTCTTGTCCTTTTGTCTATCTTTTTTATTCACTTTTCTTTTCCTTTTTTCTTTTTTGTCTTTTTTTTCCTTTTCTTTTTTAATTTCACGCTTTTTCTTCGATTCATGTTTTTTTTTTTAATTTTTTTATTTATTTTTTATTTTTTTATAATCACGATTTTTTTCGTTTTTCATAAATATTCGTCGGTTTTTTTACGTTTTCGTCCATTTTCATCAGTTTTCTTACGTTTTCGTCCGTTTTCATGCGTTTTCGTCCGTTTTTGCCCGTTTTCGTCTGTTTTCTTACGTTTTAGCCCGTTTTCTTACGTCTAAGTCTGTTTTCTTACGTTTTTGCCCGTTTTCATACGTTTTCGTCCGTTTTATATGTTTTTCGTCCAATTTCTTACGTTTTCATCTGTTTTCGTCTATTTTCATACGTTTCATCTGTTTTCTTATGTTTTCGCCCGTTTTCATACGCTTTGTCCGTTTTCATCCATTTTTATATGTTTTCGTCCAATTTATTACGTTTTCATCTGTTTTCGTCTATTTTCATACGTTTTCGTCCGTTTTCATACGTTTTCGTCTGTTTTCTTACGTTTTCGTCCGTTTTCATATATATTCCTCTGTTTTCTCACGTTTTCGTCCATTTTCATACGTTTTTGTCCGTTTTCATATGTTTTCGTCCGTTTTCATACGTTTTCATCCATTTTTATACATATTCGTCCGTTTTTATATGTTTCGTCCGTTTTCATACGTTTTCATCTGTTTTCATTCGTTTTTGTCTGTTTTCTTACATCTTCCTCCGTTTTCATTCATTTTTGTTTGTTTTTAAATGTTTTCAGACGTTTTCATACATTTTTGAATAACACAAGTGATATTCTTTGATATTTAGAATATCACCTGTGATATTCAGAATATCGCAAGTGATATTCAGAATATCTAAATAACACAAGTGATATTCTGTAATATTTAGAATATCACCTGTGATATTCAGAATATCGCAAGTGATATTCAGAATATCGCAAGTGATATTCTGAATATCGCAAGTGATTTTCTGAATATCACAAGTGATTTTCAACAAATGTTTTGTAACATGAAAATCACAAGTGATATTCTGAATATCGCAAGTGATATTCTGAATATCGCAAGTGATATTCTGAATATCGCAAGTGATTTTCTGAATATCATAAGTGATTTTCAACAAATGTTTTGTAACATGAAAATCACAAGTGATATTCAGAATATCACAAGTGATTTCACGTTTTTTATTTCACGTTTCTTTACTTTCTAACATTTTTGTCCGTATTTATACGTTTTGTACATTTTCATTCATTTTCATACGTTTCTGAATATCGAAATTGATATTCCTAATATCACAAGTGATATTCTGGGATATTCTAAATATCACTTGTTATATTAATAATATTAATTGTGATATTTAGAAACGTTTGAAAATGGACGAAAATGAACGAATACGTATGAAAGCGTGAAAATACGTCTGAAAGCAGACAAAAAAGTATGAAAATGGACGAAAACGAAACAAAACAGATGAAAACGGACGAAAACGTATATAAATGTATGAAACAGACAAAAGCAGACGAAAACTTATAAAAACAGACGAAAACATAAAAAATGGATGAAAACATATGAAAACTGACGAAAACATATGAAAACGAACAAAAACGTCAGAAAACGTATAAAAGCTGCCGAAACGTATGAAGACGGACAAAAACGTCTGAAAACGGACAAAAATGTATGAAAACAGACGAAAACGTATGAAAACGGAAGAAACCTTATGAAAACAGACGAAAACATATAAAAACAGACGAAAACGTAAAAGAATGGATGAAAAGCGTATGAAAACGGACGAAAACATATGATAACGAACAAAAACGTCTGAAAACGTATAAAAGCTGCCGAAACGTTTGAAGACGGACGAAAACGTCTGAAAACAGACAAAAATGTATGAAAACGGACGAAAACGTATAAAAACGGATGAAAACGTCTAAAACAGACGAAAACGTAAAAAAATGGAGGAAAACGGACAATAATATCTGAAAACGTATAAAAACTGCAGAAAACGGACAAAAACGTCTGAAAACGTCTAAAAATGAACGGAAACTCAAAAAACAGACGAAAACGTATGTACGGACGAAAACGTGTATAAACATATAAAAACGGACAAAAATAGAAGAAAACGGACGGAAGCGAATGAAAACGAAAGAAAACGTAAAAAATTGAAAAACAAAACGTGAATTTAAATAAAAAATACACGTGAAATTTTTTTTTTTTTTTTTTTTTTTTAAAAAAAGGAAAAAATGAAAATAAAAAAAACATTTATTAGAAAAAAGAAAAAAAAAAAGTGTAAATAGAAAGATGAAAAAAAGCGTACAAAAATAAAAAAGAAAGAGAAAAAAAAAGGTAAAAGGAAAAAAAAGAAAAAAAAACGTTAATAGAAAAAAGGGAAAAAAACTTGAATAGAAACAAGAAAAGACAAAAAAATCTATATATATATAATAAAAGAAGCTTTTTTTGAAAGTCTGTCCACATCATTAAAGCCACGCTGGCACTAAAAGCCACGTCACAAATGCCATGTCATGTATTACACTCCTTAAACCATATTCACTTTCAACCTTATTCTGTTTCACTTTCAACCTTCAATGGCAACCGATAATCAAGCAACCGCTTACCATCTATTTCAATCTTTCCAAATCTCAATAACCACGTAACATCCATTACCTATTTCACCACATCACATCTCTACAATTTGTATAATTCAATCTTTATTTCCTAATCTCAAATCTCGAAATTGTATAAGGTATGTAATGCTTTTATAATTCGTGCTTAATTGTTTGTGTTAGCCGGATTCTTCAGCAACTAATAAATTTGGATCGGATTCATGCTATTGATAGATTTAGGGTTTTAATTGATCAAATTGTAATTTCGAAATCCAATATTAGGGTTTTAACAATTTTTGATAAATTGTTTGTGTTAATCGATCCATTAAAGCGTGATTTCAAGTTATAAAACCTAAATTTTGATAGAGCCTCCTTTTTTATTCAAACTTGGGGTTTTAATTTATAGGTTGTGTCCACCATGTGTTCGATATAACGTTGATTTTTTCTTATACAAGAGGTTTACTTTAAATGTGGGCTTTCATGTATATTTGGGATTACATATGAGTGGTTTCCGACAGCCTCGCTCGACCCATCCTGTCCACACAAATCCAGGTGCTTTTTCAACTTTTAAATTTGTGTGTTGAAATACAGCTTATGTGATCAGTTAGTATTAATCATATAAGTTGTAAAAAGGTGGTTGGAAGTTATTTTGTTGTTCATGTTTTAGTGCTTGGAAATTTTTGTGATTATTTGAGTGAGAAGCATTATGGTCATCTAGCTGCAAAGAAGTCAATAAACTGTTAGTGCTAAATTAATATTGTTGATAAATTGTTAATTTAAAAGTGATAGTATTAATTCAAATAGCTAATTTTGTGTTCTTGATGTGGATCTTATGCTTAAATTATTCGAAAGTTAGTCTTCTACTCGCATCTTTGTTAAATTAACACGCTCCTAAGTGTTTTTGCCATTAGTGAAATACTGGGATGGGGTTTACTTCTATGTATTTGAATTCAGACTGTATGCTTAACTATATGTTTCTAATCACGATGTTTCTTGTAGTATGTTGATCCTCTTGAGAAGGCTGCAATAGTGGGGATCGAGTGGCCGGAGTTTTGAATATAATGTGTAGGCCATGCCTAAGAAGTATGTTAATTTCGACACCGTTACTATTTATTAGTCAAATGGGAAAACTTGGATTATCAATTATCTCTAACTGGTCAAAAGAACNAAAAAAAAAAAAAAAAAAGAAAACATTGGTTGATTTGTTTTGATAGAAATTAATTGGCATGCGTTATTGCAGTTTCTCTATGTGACTCAGTTGAACACATTATGTTAGCTACGCATGCATAATGTATTTCAAGATTGTACATTTTTATTCTAATTGCCTGTCATTGATGATCTGTGGCTTATTTGTTTTCGGATAGCAAGTTGTTTTTTCACATGGTATATGACAGTTACCAACCTTTTTAATAGGTACCGTTTTTATGTTGGGGAAGGGATGATTGTTCTAACTCACGTTGACCCAAAATACATCTATCTGTGCATATACCCAAACAAAGACCAAAAGGAGTTCTCTTATACCGCAATTGCTGTACAGGTCGGTTAATATTTCTACTTTCTAACTTGATACATGTTGTAACTCATACGCATTTACTAATGAGAGTCGGTTTATATTTTCATATTTTATTATATCTCAAAAAGGTCAGCTAAATAAATGACAATTTTAGCTTTTACCCATAACAAAATTAGCATATGTAGGTTTGATTTGCATGAATTCCTACATCTGATGCATGTTTGATCTGTTTATAGGGAAACCAAACAACAAAACTCAACCGCCCAACGCTTTATCAGTAACATACTTCCAAGACCACCCAGGAGCTGGAGCCGAGTGCAAACTAGGAACCAGAACCTCACTCATTGGTAACAAGAATTGAAACTAATGACATCATTCAACATCCACATTACCCCAGAAACCCAAAACTACTTTTCAGAAAACGAATAACTAGCTCGCACATGTGTCCTTTTCTCTATAGATAACAAAATAGTCAATGCAGTTGCAGTTACTGATCCAGTAAAACCAGAAACTAAACTGTACGTGTAGTATCTTATCTATATTCTATGAACATCAAAACCATAATGGTAACAGGCGCTAATTGGTCAAATGCATTAGCTATATCAATTGAAAAAGTGTGGGCTGAAACTGGCTCGTTAGGAAAAGCTGATAAGGTCACGGACTTGCAGTAAAAATGACTAATCGTCGCAATGGTACATGTGGTAAGTCACCTTTTGGAGTGTACTTGCACTTTCATTTTCTTTGTATTAATTATGAGCCAATAGCTTTTGTAGTAGGGAATTAACATGCGAGATCACAACACAAATATATTTTACGAGATCACAACACAAAGATATTTAACTATATTCTGTAGTAGGGAATGAAATGTATTAAGTAGAATATGTTATTTGATAATACGGAGACACGACTCAAAGTTGCAAAGTGTGTTTGATGAGATAGGTGATGGTCCAGATGGGAGAAAAATCAAGTGGATGAGGATGAAGATGTGTCTTTAATGCAAACATTAGCATTTGCAAAATTCGGGGCCCTTCGAAATTCTAGAGAGGAAAATATAAATGGTTTGTTTGATAGGGGTTAAGTGCAAACTCTGTTTTGTAATCTATATTGTTGCTACTGATTTGTAGCTATATTTTGAATAAGTTTGCTTGGCACAGTTTAATCTTTCTTGTACTTTACTTTGAATGTGCTCCGTAGTCCTCAAATACAAGGTTTTATTTTGAATGTGCTCCGTACTTTAACTTTTTGAACTTTTGTTTTCAAACTTTCTATAAGCCACCCGTGATTTATCACGGGTTTATAGGCTAGTGAGTAAATAAGAAAGACAAAAAGATAAGGAAAAAAAAACATGAACTTAGGTTGCATATTAAATCTTAGGTTAATCCCCACTTTTAGATCAAATTAGATGAATGATGACGATTTGTCCCTCAGTTTGTAGCAAAAAACTAGTTTTCAAAATAACTTTTCTCTATCCTTTCAAAACTTCAAAATACACAAATGTATCCAAAAACATATTTTTATCTTCTTTAAATACATTTTATATCAAAGCTATTATGTAAATATATATAAAATATATATTATCTTTTCTCCCTTTGTGCCAACATATTTAAAAAAAATTACGTGTAGTCGAATAAACATAATAACTAGCATTAGTCCTAGTTGGAGTCGAAAACTACAAACATAATTAACATCAAAAACCGGTTATAAATACGAGAATCCGTCACACCATAATAAACAAATTAAATACAAAGTTCGATTGATTAAAAAATACTGAAGGTAATTTTTTCTACAACTGAATTAATGTTTTTTCTTCAATAGATTGTTAGTTGCTGTTGTTATTTAATTTATCTCTATATATTTTGATAAATACGCCAAGTCAAACACCACTTAATTAGTATCATATCTTGCTACAGTGAACAAACGATATTGAAGGATGATATATGTAATCTTGAATTTAAGTTGTTAAATATTCGTAACAGGGTACACTATTTATTTAGCTTTGATGAGGATCTTTCGTGTTACGTGCTTGCTTCTTGTACTCCTTGCCGCCGCGGTAGTGGTTGTACATGCCCAGTCACATACGGACCGTAAGGAGACGATGTTGAATAAACATATGGTTAACGGAACTAGATGGGAAGCACTAGAAGACATTGCTCACAAGATTCAGTTTGATATGCTTGGCGTAAAACAAAGTGATGCCTATAAATTCTACCTGTGGGAACGAGTAAGTAAATATTCTTTGATCATTCATTGTTAATTGGATATTAGTAGGCTCTTAATTGCGGCATAAGTATGTATTAAAAACCCAGCCATTAGGATGATGTTTACACACTAAAAAACGTTGTGATTTTTTTATTTATTTTTTTATTTATTTATTATTTTTTTTCCCGTGGTGCAGTACAAGAGGTCATCAAGATCTGAAAGAACCAAAATTGTTAAGGAGATAAGAGAGTTTTACACATATATGGCGGAGTTGGAAAAGAGCATTAACATGATTGGGTTGCTTCTTTTTGGACCTCAACATGGTAGTACAATAATGCGTTCATCAAGAGTTCCCGGGCTACCTGACTGGGAATGTCTTAGATCTACCGTACGTCAATTTCCTAAATATGTATTTATGTATGCATACTTTAAACATACAATTTTGCTAAGTTTTTCTCTGGTTTTCATTAAAGGTTGAGTTATTTGAGAAGCATTGTGGTTTGATCACTGAACACGCCATGGGACACTTGATAGCTTTTGCTAACATTTGCATTAAGTTGGTGGACAAGGAAGCTGTCGAGGAAGCGTTTAAGCTTACGTGTAGCACGATGATAAATATACCATATGGTACACTAGCTAGTGACTAGTAAATTTTGGCTCTATTACGTATTCTATATTGTGTTGTGTTTTGTGTCTGATTTCTTGGAATTTAGTTTGGATCTGGAATAATATAAATTGTTGATTATTACATTTTGGAAGAAGATGACAATTACTGTTTTTGTGTGATATGCTTTAGAGATTCTTTAAGTGCTGTTCCATCGTTTTGGTTTTGCTAAATGGAATGTTTATTTGGATGTGAAGGACAGGTCTTGTTGTGTTTTGAATTCCAAATCTGGAATTGATTTTGAAATTGAGTGATTTGGTTTTATCGAGTGAAATTAATTGGTTTTTTGGCTACAATGTTAGACTATGAAATCGGAACTGATAACAAGACTGTGTCACAGGGTTCAAGCCAACATTCCTATTCCTCATTATGTGTTTGTAATGAACCATGATAGATTCTGAGTTTGTAACTTTTGTATGCAATAAAACAGTGTAAGTAAATAAACAAGGATTTGACTGCAAATAAGGATTTTATTTATAAATGAAGTGTTAATATGTTTTCTGTGAGAAAACATATTTATACATTTCCAATCGACACATCTATTACATATGACAGTTATTGACCAAAGTCCAAACAACATGACTTTTGGCATATAACTGTCAAATAACTAGAATAACTAAAATAATTGTCAATACTACCAAACGGGTTGATATGGGTGACTGTTTGACCCATACAACAACTAGACTATGACCCATACTTTAATTACAATAAATAAACGTACTAAAGTCTTAAACATAATATAACAATGGTTGATACTTTGATTTAAACTCATTATAAGACCTACATCTCCCCTCTAATGATTTAACATAAAAGTTCTTTAGTGACTGCATTTTCTTTCCATCAAACAATGACTTCAAAATCATTGTCCCCTTCACTGCTTGTATCTTCAATCTTTGGTTCTTTGCTGTTTTCATTCCTAACACCAAGCCGGTTCAATCTTTGGTTCTCTTGTCCATCCCTAACTCCCAGTCCATCCAAGCCATGTGGGTTCCTGTATTCTGCAGTCCAACTGCTTTCACCCTTCTCAAACTTTGGCTTCTCTGTTGTCCATGGAATCTGAGCAGTGTCATGGTACACCATGACCAAATCTATGAACTTTTTGAAACATTCCTTGATTATGTCTCCTTCCTCAGTTGTTTGTCCCTGCAATTGTGCAATGGTTCCCCATTTGTCACTCAAAGAAACAGAAACATAGCCTCCAAGGCTATCTCACTGGTACAAAAAGTTCTATCAGTCACGCCCAAAATGCGTGACGATAGGCATATAGTCACACACGTTTTTTTCGTCGTGTGTCACCAAAAGTCCCGCCACCGTAGGTGGCATATGGTGATGTTGTTGAGTTCGTGGCCTTTTCCATCGAAAAAGAGTGACCAAAACCCCGAATATGTGTGACAAATTAGGCACAAGTTTTGTTGAATTAGTCATTATCCGTGACCGTAAATACCTTATAGTCTAGAGCCCCCCCCCTTAAATTTGGTTACAGGAACGATGGATATAGGGGTTTAAGTATCAAATTATATTTGGGGACTCCTAAAACATGTGGTAACTAACTCTAACTAGACGTGAGTACAAGTCAATTTTAAAAACAAAAAGGAACTTGCAAAGATTTAATCCCACTCGCCTATCCTAGTTGTGATGTTTTCTCCTAGTAGAAACTATTTCATTTATAAAATTTTCAGTAGACATGAATGTATAAGCTTTCAGAGCCAACAAAAAAATTGTATAATAATGGTTACTAGTTATTTAATATACTAGTTTTTATGTTATTTCCTTCTCTATTTATATACATATACTTGCCTATAAACCGTGATAAACACGGTGGCTTATAGAAGTTTGAAAACCAAAGTCAAAAGTTAAAGTACGAGCACAGTCAAAATAAAACCTTGCTATTTGAGACTACAGAGCACATTCAAAGTAAATACCAAGAAAGATAAACTGGCCAAGCAAACTATAAGAATATATCACAAATCAGTAGCAACAATAGATTACAACAGAGTTCACTTAACCCCTATCAAAACAAACCATTTACTATTTTCCTCTCTAGAATTTCGAAGGGCCTCCGAATTTGCAAAACTAATGTTGCATTAAAACACATCTTCATCCTCTCCATGATTTTTTTCCCATCTGACCATCACCTATCTCATCAAACACACTTTGCAACCTTTGAACGTGTCTCCTATTATCAAATAAACATATTCTACTAAGTACATTTCATCCCTACTACAGAAATATAGTTAAAATCTTGTGTTGTGACTCTCGTAAAATATCATTGTGTTGTGATCTCGCATGTTAATCAGCCACACAAAAGACATTGCTCATAATTAATACAAAGAAAATGAAAGTGCAGTACACTCCAAAAGGTGACTACCACATGTACCATTGCACATTAGTCATTTTACTGCAAGTCCGTACCTTATCATCTGTCCTAACGACCAGTTTCAGCCCACACTTTTTCAATGATATAGCTACATGCATTTGACCAATTACGCCTTTACCATTATGGTTTGATGTTCATAGAAATAGATAAGATACTACCACGTCAGTTTAGTTTCGTTCTTACTGGATCATAACTGCAACGCATTGATATTTTTTATCATAGAGAAAAGACACATGGCGAGCTGTTATTGCGTATTTCTGA
>LBNU01036529.1:44107-65205 GCA_014162995.1 Artemisia annua | reverse complement strand
TATAATATTTAAAATCTTCTCAATTAATAGCTAATATACTCTTGTTAATGGTCGTTGTACCTTTGCATGTTGGATTAGTTCGCGTTTTTGTTTCCAATTGTAGTCGTTTTCGTACTTACGATAAGTCGTACACTTTACTATGTTTTGTCGAATGCTTGAACTTAATCTAATGAATGAATTTTGTTTGCTTTTAGTATGGTTGCACCATTTGAAACCTATTTAAAATGTCAATTATGTAATGGGGAAAAAATCCCCGATTCCCCATTGGGGATCCCCGTTCCCCATTGGGGATGGGGATGCAATTGTGACCCCCGACGGGGATGGGGATGGGGATAACTATCTAACTTCGGGGATGGTATCAACCATTCCCCGCATACCTGGCCCCGTTGCCATCTCTAGGTATGAGCCTATAGAACAGATCCTGTTCAAGTAAGGTTGTGTCTGCCTGTTTGTTTGTGGTCTTTATAAACTGCTCATCATTTGCATTTCTAACCAATGTGGGATAGAACATTTCAGAACTATTGCTTATTATTTCCCTTTGTATTTAGTTGGCTCTTATTACTACTAACTGAAACAAAACAATTAAATTTATTGTAGCTATTTCGTTTTAATTAACACCATAAGATAGAAAACAAATGGGTGGAAATCATGATTAAAACACAGGATGATATGTAGCCTTTTGGGATAGTAGTGACTGTGTCCTTATTGCGATGTGTGTGGTCTACGTCTTATGTCATTTCTGTTAGTTTATTTCAAAACGTATCAATGCGATTATGTCACATATATTTAACCTAGATGAAGAGTACCAATATTTCTATTTTTAGGAAGATTTTACATTCTATGTAAGGATTTTTCTCTGGGAATTTTTCAATCATGCCGTGGTTCAAAGGAGTCTAGGAAGCCCTTCCATAGTATCATTAATGAGTTGATTGCTAAAATAAACAAAGTTTTGAGACTAAATAATCTAATAAGATTAAAAACTACTATGATCACAAGGAGGTTTGAGAATAGATATCAACTAGTTGGCACAAATTCTTACAACAATAAATCATAGTTAGACAAATGAGAGTTGGCATCGATTCAGATGTGTGGTAAGAGTTTATTCATTAGACATACACTTTTGTATTTACTTGATCAGTACTAATGAAACTTTTTTTTATAAAAAGTTTTAAGAATAAAGAATCTTTAATGCTTTATATGTATGTCAATGCAAGTTTGGTATAACGTCATATTGACATTGCTACTTTTGAATAACAGAATAAATATTAAAGCACTGTTAATTTACATAATGCTTATGCATAACTACATGATAGTTGTAACAACTCAAAGTTAAATATTCATTTTAGTGAATAATGTTGTAGTTATAAGATAATACAGCTATATTTGACAACAAATTTTTATTTTCTAGATTTGAATTGAAAAAAGTAGTTTCTCATGGCTTTCTCCTCATTGCCTCAACATCTCTTCCTTAGACAGCAAAGAATATTTCAAGGCTTATGTAATGGTCAGCATGTCTTGATCACATGATTGATGTTTAGTCGATAAATGTGATCATAGCGCTCACAAACATTGTTTTTGATACTGGTAAGAAAATATGAGTGAGATTGAGCAGAATGATTCTGCTATGGCGGAGAAGGACAAGAGAGAAGAGGAGAGGTGCATGAAGGTGACAAAGGGCGGCCGAGGTTTCTTCATCCACCCTCGAATCAGGTTTCATATGCCTTCTTACAAGAGAGAAGAGGAGAGGTGCATGAAGGTGACAGAGGGCGGCCGAGGCTTCTTCATCAACCCTCGAAGCAGGTTTCATATGCCTTCTTACTTTATCGGTCTCTTTTTAGCCTTTGTTTGTGTGACACTTTCTATGGCAATTAGCGTATTACTGATTTCGTGTTTATCCAGTTTTATGATAATTCACAAACACTTGTGCAAATATACTGTTAGTAATGCACCAATCATCTTCCATAAAAAAAGTTAAAGTTGGTTACAAGTTCTTACAGTAGTATAATCTCCAATTTTATGATGCAGATGGTACAGGGCTTGGGACAAATTCATATTGTTATGGGCAGTGTACTCATCTATAGGAACACCCATTGAATTCGGGTTCTTTAGGGGATTGCCCAAACATCTCTATTTATTAGACATACTCAACCAGACAGCTTTCTTCATCGATATTTTCGTTCAGTTCTTTGTTGCTTACAGAGACATTGATACTGAGAAGATGATCACTGATCAAAACCTTATTGCTCTACGGTCAGTTTTTCATCCTATAAATGACAACTTTCAATGCTTCAATCCAAATAATATAAAGATGTAACCTTTATCTTTATAATTCAAATTTCTTGCTGCAGATATTTAAAATCTCATTTCATTTTTGATTTACTTGCCTGCATGCCTTGGGATATGCTTTATTGGGTATTATTCTGAACTCCATATAGATGCAAATACTAATATACAGGATAAGAAATTATAACTAAGATGTAACTTATGTTTATCAGGTTTCTGGTAGAAAAGAAGAAGTGAGATACCTTTTACTAATTAGGTTGGTACGGGCACGGAAAGTTCTAGACTTTTTTTCCATGTTGGAAAAGGACATACGTATCAAGTATTTGTTTTCGAGAATCATGAAACTTATTGTTGTTGAGTTCTATTGCACACATACGGCAGCATGTATATTCTACTATTTAGCTACAACTATGCCAGCTTCACAAGAAGAATATACATGGATTGGGAGCTTAAAACTTGGTGATTATAGCTACTCAAATTTCAGAGACATTGATCTTTTGAAAAGATATGTAACTTCATTATATTTTGCAATTATCACGATGACAACAGTGGGTAAGTTCTTTCACTTAAATGGAACCCTTACTGCAGTATAATAAATTCTCCATACGAATGATGTATTAATGTGGGGACTTACTTGTACAGGTTATGGAGACATCCATGCAGTCAATGTGAGAGAGATGATATTCATTATGGTTTATGTTTCATTTGACATGGTTCTCGCTGCTTATTTGGGCGGTAACATAACAGCTTTAGTTGTAAGAGGATCAAAGCCAGAAATATACAGGGAAAGAATAAAAAATCTATTGAAATATATGGACAGAAATAAACTAGGGAAAGACATACGTTATCGAATCAGGGATCAACTGCGGTCACCATATGATAGTAGCCAAACTGATTCTGCTGTTTTACAAGATCTTCCCAGCTCTCTCCGTGCCACGGTATGGAAGAGAGAATTTTGCTTAATCCAGATACGTTGAAAATAATTGCAATTATTCTAATGTTCATTTACACATAATCTCTGATACTAAATAAAGTGTAGTATATCTTTCAGGTAATTGAAAACCTTTACAAGCCACACATTGAAAAGGTTCCTCTTTTCAAGGGATGCTCTTTGGAATTCATAAATCAGATCGTAAGTCTTTCAGGGGGATGCACCGTATATGTTGATAATTATAGGTACCTTAGCGGGCGCTCCTTTTGCAGGTAAGTAGAGTGCACGAGGAGTTTTTTCCTCCAGGGAAAGTAATAATGGAACAAGGAAGTGTGGTTGACCAACTTTATTTCATAAGTGATGGAAAGCTGGTAAGAAATTCCTATTTTATGTTAGATTATGCCATTATATGTGAGGTGTTATATAAATTGATAGAATAAAACTGTTACAGGAAGAGGTTGTTGTCTATGAAGGTGGCCCTAAAGAAGCAGTATCAATCCTAAACCCTCACGACTCGTTTGGAGATGTTTCCATTCTGTGCAACATTCCTGAACCATACACTGTTCGAGTTTCTGAGCGCTGTCTGCTTTTACGGATTGATAAGCAATCTTTCTCTAATATCCTTAAGATATATTTTCACGACAAAAGAAAGATTCTAGACAATCTACTAGAGGTCATTACTAAATTTAGCTACTGATCCCTGGTAAGGTTTATTTTCTTTTGGGCCTTCTAAACTAACATATCTTAGCAGGGTAAAGAAAGTAATGTTCACATGAAGCATGTGGTGTCAGAAATTAAAGCTCATATCGAGCTACAAGAGGCACAACTTGCACTAAGGCTTAATAATGCAGCTTATAAGGGAGATTTGTCCAGGCTAAAAAGCTTAATTCGAGCTGGAGCTGATCCAAACAAGAAAAACTTTGATGGAAGGACGCCGCTGGTAATGAATTTCTTTTAATGACCCAAAAAAAATGTTAACAGCAGAAGGGATGTTGCTAACTAGTTACTGCCTGATCCAACAGCATCTTGCTGCATCAAAAGGACACGAAGATATCACTCTTTTTCTTATTCAAGAAGGTGTTGACGTTAATACTTCAGGTAAACTTTCTACCCCTTTGAGCTTAGATTCTGGTAGTCATTTAACCTAATTAAATACTTTATTTCATCTTACTAATAGATAACTTTGGGAACACGCCCTTATTAGAAGCCATCAAAAGAGGACATGATAACATTGCTTCTTTACTAATAAAAGAAGGCTGCTCATTGACGATAACTGATAGGGATACTATATCATCTCCATCTGTCGCAAGAGGAGTTTTAAACTCAAAAGACTACGACTTCCGGACACCACTACATGTAGCCACCGCACGAGGATCTTATGTACTTGCAGAGTTGCTAGTCAAAGCTGGGGCTAGTGTTTTGTCCAAAGACAGGTACACTTATGACTATATCAACCAGGTTATAGAGAGCTTAATTATAGTTTTAGAGTTTAAATAAAAAGAAAAAACATTACTAGTCATATTTTTTGAGTCCAAAAAGTCGATCATATGTCACGTAACATTTTAAGTTTAAAATTAATGTGCAGATGGGGTAACACTCCACTTGATGAAGCGAGATTATCTGGAAATGAGATTTTGATTAACCTATTGGAAGAAGCCAAATCATCCCAGTTATCAGAATTCCCTTCATCCTCTCAAGAACCATCAGGTATTTAAAAGCTTTGTAATGTAGTTAGCAAACATCGTTGTTTTGAGAACAAGGGAAAAAACAGAGAACAAAACTATTCTTAACGAGCGCATAGTTAAATTAACAAGAAGTCAAGAATGAAACGCAAGCTAACAACAAACTTATGGGTGTTTACTTTGTTGTGACAGACAGAAAGGCACGAAGGAAATGTACGATATACCTTTTTCAGCCATGGGAATTACCAAAGGATCAAAACAAGTACGGAGTTGTATTATGGGTTCCAGACACAATCGATGAGCTCATTGAAACAGCAGCGGATCATTTGAAATTGGACCTTTCTCCTAATTCCTGTATTATAGTAACAGCAGATGCAGGTAAAATTGTGGATGTCGATATGATTGCAAATGGGCAGAAGCTCTATTTAATCACCACTAAGGAATGACATATATGTACCATCTTATCATTTATTCATATCACTTCCAAAGATTTATCCATAAACCAAACAGAGAAGCATGCAAATATGGTTTGACCCAATTTACAATAGCTACTAATACAACGTGAATAATACAACATCTACTTAAACAAGGCATCCATTTCAGGTTAACCTTATTCTTTTCAAAAGGTTTAAACTTACACCTATGGGTGTCGACTGACCCTTTCCCATGGACCAAAAGTATCCATGGTCAAGACACAGAGGTAAATGACCGATCCTTAAACTTACGCATTGTCATATTACCTCACAACAACTTAAGGTTTGCAAATTGAAAATATACTGTCATGAAGAATCACTAACACCCGTTTTCAAAGGCTCAAAAGCAATCTTTTTTTCTCAATTAAGAATCACCAACCCTTTTGAAAAGGGAGGACGTTACACCTGTGGACTAGTCGGGGTAAGAGGTAGGAAACCATGATAACTCAAAAATAGAACAAAAGTGGCTATAGAACAGATCGTGTTCAAATAAGCAACCTAATAGACTATGAATCATGATAGAAGTAAAGATAATTCACAACCTGGCTATAGAAGAAACCTGAACTTGTTCAGGCATTTCATCGAACACTTTTATGCATCATCGATACAAACTCCTAACACAAAAAAATATGTTTTGTCTGTCAGACAACCATGCCGAAACCCATTAGATGGGCTGGCAACGATCCTCTACGAAGCCATGGCCGAGACCATAAGGCTCGGTTAATCACGCTCTAGTCACATGGCGATGACGCATCAACCACACATGGGTTTCTGTCTCTTGAGGAATTAAGAATACAGAGGTACGAGCCTATAGAACAGATCCTGTTCAAGTAAGGTCGTGCCTGCTTCCTTGTTTGTGGCCTATATAAACTGCTTGTCTTTTGCACTTTCAAGCGATGTGGGATGAGACATAATAAGTTAATAACAGTACTAGTCCATGTTTTTTTCTTATAGTTTACTTGTTGTAACAATACAATCTAATTTACTTAATCAAATGTAGAGTCCAAATAAAATACAGTACTTTTAATCTATCTATTCTAATTCTAGAATTTTATTCTTATCTAAATTTCTCGCTTAAAGTTGTCTCGATTTTTAAGTCTAATCACTGAAATGTTATCAAAATTTTGGTTTACATTAGGGTGTGGCTATGGGTATTAAAATGAGGATGGGTTTGATTCCTAATTTCAAAACCAAATCTACAAACCAAACATTTATAATGGGAATGAAAGTGATTCTCTCATTCCCATACCCTCAAACCAAACACCCCATGATTGTTTGTCTTTTAGATGATTTGAGAAAAACTATCAACATCAACTCATTGTGACAAAGTCCTATAGCAATAATAATAGTTGGACAAATGAGAGTGGACAATGAATACCATTGACTTCTTATGTTACTATTTGGTAAACAAATAATCAATTTGAAGCATAAGTAACTAAAAGTTCAAATATGTAATACGAGTTTATCTTTTAACCATAGAACATGTAATTAGATATCCGACACAAATACAACTGTTTATTATCTTATATTCTTATTAGAGATTAAGTTATTGGTAAACAAATAATCAATTTGAAGCATAAGTAACTAAAAGTTCAAATATGTAATACGAGTTTATCTTTTAACCATAGAACATGTAATTAGATATCCGACACAAATACCACTGTTTATTATCTTATATTCTTATTAGAGATTAAGTTATTGGTAAAAAGTGTAACTAGTTTTTTAATTACCATCAATGGCCTAGTGGTAACCGGTAAGGCATCTCACATCCTCACAAGATGTCTAGAGTTCAAACCTCGTTAAGTACATATTTAGGAGTGTCAGGGAAATTGTTGGGTCAATATTTTATCCAAATATTTCCCAAAAGTATTTGAACATAAAATAGCCTAACTCACTTAATAAAATAGTGAGTTACTCACTGATACAGATTTCAGTGAGTGTTGTATAACCGTAAACATCAAACAAGTCACTGAGTGAACAGTCACTCAGTGAGTTACCTTCAGGATGTTCAGACTGAGTCTAAGAAGAAAGACTCATCATTCAGTGAGGCGGTACTCAGTGAATGATCCCTGAGCCAAAGAAGAAGGTAATGGAGTCAGTGAGTGATGACAATAACTCACTGACTCCCTGAAACTATCTCTACAACAGACTGAAAGATATGGGCAGTAACTTCCAAAAGGAGAAGTCAAACAAGTACAAGGAATTACCATATAAGTGGGAATATTTGGTATGACATATCCAAAAGAATGGTTGGTGCTTTTCCACAAGAAGAAAAGGAAAGGGGACCACCAAGAGTGGATGACAACTCACACCAACCACCTCACATGTGACATCTTTGTATTTACCTATATATATGTAATTGTTGTAATAGAGATAGTTATCCATTCCTACAGAATATTAGTTGTTAGGAAGATCCTCTCATTGAATCTCAAGCTTAGCTTGGATCAATGAGAGTTCATTGTCATTCTAACGGGGATAATATACCGAGATTATCCCCGTAAAGAAGCTGAAGATGTTATCATGTAGTCATGTAGGAATTGAGTAATCTTGTAACTTTTGTTCATTATTATTAATGAAGTTCTAATTTATGTTTATCAAGATTTGCTCAAATTCCATGGACCAACAGAAATAGTCAGAGATGGTCACGTATATACTTCGGTTAAGCTGCGTAAATCTGAGTCAAAGACTCACCCTCCCCGAGTAACCTGATCATAGAAAACCTCTATCACTTTATGTGTTTAGGTAAGTGGGTCGTCCTAGTGGGGGGAGAACACTACTTTTGAAATAAATGCTAAACAACCATCAATTTTCATAATGCTAATGCAGAACTAGCTGCTACATGATAATTGTAGCAACCTAAATTTGAAATTTCATATAACATATCAAGAGTGAGTAATTTGCAGTTATTAGATAGCTAACTATGATTGACTACACAGATTTAAAACCATTAGTCTCATGGTTCTCTGCTCTTTGGCTTCACATCTTACATACACAACAAAACTGTATAGAGGTCAGCACATCTTGCTAGCATGTTTGATGTTTAGTCAATATACCTAGTCTTGTAAAGAGCGCGTTTGCTGCTCATAGAATAAGTATGAGGAGTGAGGTTGAGTACAATACTTCCCCCATGGTGGAGGTGCAGGGGAGAGAAAATGAGAGGCGTTGGAAAAATTTCTTCATCCACCCTCGAAGCAGGTGATTTATACATCAAAAATATACTTTGCACATCAGAATCACTTTTGAATAGTTAGTTTTAGTAACGCACAAATCATTTCCCATAAAGAATATGTTATAGTACATTATAAACTTTTTATCAATAATGTTGTATCAGGTCTAATGTTTATGATGCAGATGCTACCGGGCATGGTATAAACTCATATTAGTGTGGGCAGTCTACTCTTCTTTTGGCACACCCATTGAATTTGGGTTCTTAAGGGGATTGCCAGAACACCTCTATTTATTAGACGTATTTAGTCAAACTGCTTTCTTCATTGATATTTTCCTTCAGTTCTTTCTTGCCTACAGAGACACAGAGACCAAGAAGATGATATCTAACCGAAACCTCATTGCTCTTCGGTCAGTTTTTCTACTTTCAAATGGAACCAAAGTCATGAACTTATAATCATTTTTAACCGCAAAATATACCATTACCAACACTAAAATTAATCTTTTGATCCACCTATGTTGTTGCAGGTACTTAAGATCTCATTTTATCTTCGATTTACTTGCATGTATGCCCTGGGATGTTTTATATAGGGTATCACTCTAAACTCCATATATATTCTAATATATACTTACATAGGATCATTAAATTATGACCAAGATGTTGTCTATGTTGACCAGGTTTCTGGTAGAAAAGAAGTGGTGAGATACTTTTTACTGATTAGGTTGGTGCGGGCTCGTATAGTTCTGGACTTTTTCTCCAAGCTGGAAAAGGACATACGCGTCAATTATTTGTTTTCGAGGATTCTAAAACTCATTGTAGTTAATTTATATTGCACACATACAGCAGCATGTATATTCTACTTTTTGGCTACAACTTTGCCAGCTTCACAAGAAGGATACACATGGATTGGGAGCTTAAAACTCGGTGATTATAGTTACTCAAATTTCAGAGACATTGACCTTTGGAAACGATATATAACATCACTATATTTTGCAGTTGTTACCATGACAACAGTAGGTGAAGTTCCTTAATTGCAAGTTTTCAGCCGACCTCTTTCTGCATAAAAAAATACATGTGAATGGTGAATTAATTTGGATTTTCTTGGTACAGGTTATGGTGACATACATCCAGTCAATATGAGAGAGATGATATTTGTTATGGTTTGTATTTCATGTAACATGGTTCTATCTGCTTATTTGGTTGGTAACATAACAGCTTTAGTTGTGAAAGGTTCAAAGACAGTAATATACAGGGAAAGAATAAAAAGTTTACTTAAATATATGGACAAAAATAAACATGGGAAAGACATACGTTATCAAATCAAAGATCAACTGATGTTACCATATGATAGTAGCCACACTGATTCTGTTGTTTTTCAAGACCTACCACGCTCTCTCCATGCTATGGTATGGGAAAGAGAATTATGCTTAATCCAGCGTGTCGAAAATAATTGCAAATGTTACAATGTCAACTTACGTATTATTTAGTATTATGACGATATATGAATGTTATTTCTTGCAGGTTACTGAAAATATTTATAAACCACACATTGCTAAGGTTCCTCTTTTCAGAGGATGCTCTATAGAATTCATCAATAAGATTGTAAGACATTTTGAGAATAAGGGAACTCTTGATAACTTATGCACCTAAACAAGCAACTCCTCATGCAGGTAAGTAGAGTGCACGAGGAGTTTGTTCCTCCAGGGAAAGTAATAATGGAACAAGGAAGTGTGGTTGATCATCTTTATTTCCTCTGCGATGGAAAACTGGTACTACCTTCCTACTTCATATTGTTCTTGTTTATCGAAGTTATATAAAGACTGATGATTTAGTTGTAATTAGGAAGAGATTGTTGTCTATGAAGGTGGACCCAAAGAATCCGTATCAATTCTAACCCCTCACGACTCGTTTGGAGATGTTTCCATTCTATGCAACATTCCCCAGCCATACACAATTCGAGTTCTTGAACGTTCTCTACTTTTACGGATTGATATGCAATCATTCTCTAATATCCTTAAAATATATTTTCACGACAAACGAAAGATTCTCAACAATCTACTAGAGGTTATTACTGGATTTAACACTTTCACACTTTCTAGAAATTTATTTTCTATGTGGCCTCTAAAACTAATACTACAGGAGCCTTCTAAACTAACATATGGTGGCAGGGTAAAGAAAGTGATGTTCATATGAAGCATATGGTGTCAGAAATTAAAGCTCATATTGAAATACAAGAGGCACAACTTGCACTGATGCTCAATAATGCAGCTTATAATGGAGATTTGACTCAGCTAAAAAACTTAATTCGAGCTGGAGCCGATCCAAACAAGAAAAACTTTGATGGAAGGTCCCCGCTGGTATGGTTTTTCTTTTTATTTAAACAGCTATAAAACCATAAAGTGCATAAAAAGGGTATCATCCTGTTAACAAGTTCTTCTGCTGAATAGCATCTTGCTGCATCAAAAGGACACGAAGATATCGCTCTATTTCTTATTCAAGAAGGCGTTGAAGTCAACATATCAGGTAAGCTTTCATCCCGTTTGTAAAATTAAATTCCGGTGGTCAGTTAAACTAATCTACTTCGTTACATCTTACTAATAGATAGATATGGAAACACACCTTTGTTAGAAGCTATCAAGAGTGGACATGATGATATTGCTTCCTTACTAATAAAAGAAGGTGCCTCATTGACGATAAGCGATGGTGATAGTTTAGTGTCTTCATCTGTCACAAAAGGGATTCTAAACTCAAAAGACTATGACTTCCGAACTCCACTTCATGTAGCCACCTCACGAGGGTCTTATGGACTAGCAAAATTGCTAGTCGAAACTGGGGCTAGTGTTTTATCCAAAGACAGGTATAACTTTAGAAATGTATCAACCATGTTGTAGATAGCTTGATTAAGGATTGAGAATTCAAATGAAAAGAGAACTTTTACTAGTCTCCTTATTTGTTAAGTCCACAAAGTCGAGCATATACTATATAACAAGATCAATGTTCCAAATGTACAGATGGGGCAACACTCCACTTGACGAAGCTATATTATCTGGAAACAGTACACTGATCGAGCTATTGGAAGAAGCCAAATCTTCTCAGTTATCGTCACAAATCACTTCATCCTCTAAAGAACCATCAGGTATTCAAAAAATTACTCCATTTATTTGCCTATCTTATTATCTTGGAACACTGCTATACATTTTAAAGTTTCTAAATGCACTAATAATCATTCTTGCATAAATAAAAAAGGAAAACCATTCAAATTTCTGCCTAGTAATCACCTTTATAAAATTTTCTAATATAAAAATAATAAAAGGCTACCAAAACTGCTCCCATTTGAGACCATAGTTTGCAAGAATGACTTTTTTTAGTCAAATGCAAGAGTGACGTTTTTTTTATGACACTACTTTTTTGCAAGCTCTTAGACTTCTCCATTTAGCAAGAACCATGATACATATGCCATGAAAGGTCATATTCAATAACTATATAAGAATCAGTAATTCCTCAATCTCATCTTACTAATAGAAAGTTGATCCCTAATACACATAACATGATTGCTCATATTAATTTCTTACCTAAAGACACGAAGTCACTTTCTGCATAGAACCTTCAAATCATTTCTATAGACTTGGTCTTTGCCACCCTTCAAATTTTGCTTACTTAANTGTCTTAATAGTTATTTAAGGTGTTTGGGACTGTTTTTAATAGCTGAATTGATGGGTGCTTGAAACTGCCTTGATAGCTGAATTCAAGGGTGTTTGAGACTATATCAATTGCAAATTTTAGAGGTGCTTGGAATTGTAATAATAGCCGAATACAGGGGTGTTCCGACTATTTTTAATAGGCATTGTTATTGCAAAATAAATGTGACTTATACTAAATTACTGGATGTAAAGTTCAAAATATTTTAAGACAATATATTTGATATTAAATACATGATAAAAATTTTATATCAAAACCCTGTGCGTGCACGGGTATTATAACTAGTAGGAATGAAAGTGATTCTCTCATTCCCATACCCTCAAACCAAACAACCCATGACTGTTTGTCTTTTAGATGATTTGAGAAAAACTATCAACATCATCTCATTGTCACTAAGTCCCATGGCAATAATAATAGTTGGACAAATGAGAGTGGACAATGAATACCATTGACTTCTTATGTTACTATTTGGTAAACAAATAATCAATTTGAAGCATAAGTAACTAAAAGTTCAAATATGTAATACGAGTTTATCTTTACCCATAGAACATGTAATTAGATATCGGACACAAATACATTCCATTGTTTATTATCTTATTAGAGATTAAGTTATTGGTAAAAAGTGTAACTAGTTTTTTAATGAGTTAATTACTTCAAAATATATCATATTTGTCTTTTTATTATTGTATGAACTGAACTATTTTTTTCCTAATTGTGGGTACTAACTTACAAATTTAGATTATTATGTGTATTTTGTAACTATTTAGCCACGTAAAATGACCATTTTGCCCTTCGAAATTTGGAAAAGGTAAGGGTAAAATGGTCACAAAATACACACAATAATCGAAATTTGAAAGTTCAGTACACACAATAAAAATAAAAAAAGTTCGGTACACACAATAATAGAAAGTGACAAGTATGATACATTTTCAAACAATTAACCCTTTTTTAATTAGTTGCAAGATATCTAGCATAAATGGCCTAGTGGTAACCGGTAAGGCATCTCACGTCCTCACAAGATGTCTAGGGTTCAAACCTCGCTAAGTACATACTTAGGAGTGTCAGGGAAATAGTCAGAGATGGTCACGTATATACTTCGGTTAAGCCGCGTAAATCTGAGTCAAAGACTCGCCCTCCCCGAGTAGCCTGAGCAGAGAACACCTCTATCACTTTATGTGTTTAGGTAAGTGGGTTGTCCTAGTGGGGGAGAACACTACTTTTGAAATAAATGCTAAACAACCATCAATTTTCATAATGCTAATGCACAACTAGCTTCTACATGATAATTGTAGCAACCTAAATTTGAAATTTCATATAACATATCAAGAGTGAGTAATTTGCAGTTGTTAGATAGCTAACTATGATTGACTACACAGATTTAAAACCATTAGTCTCATGGTTCTCTGCTCTTTGGCTTCACATCTTACATACACAACAAAACTGTATAGAGGTCAGCACATCTTGCTAGCATGTTTGATGTTTAGTCAATATACATAGTCTTGTAAAGAGAGCGTTTGCTGCTCATAGAATAAGTATGAGGAGTGAGGTTGAGTACAATACTTCCCCCATGGTGGAGGTGCAGGGGAGAGAAAATGAGAGGCGTTGGAAAAATTTCTTCATCCACCCTCGAAGCAGGTGATTTATACATCAAAAATATACTTTGCACATCAGAATCACTTTTGAATAGTTAGTTTTAGTAACGCACAAATCATTTCCCATAAAGAATATGTTACATTATAAACTTTTTATCAATAACGTTGTATCAGGTCTAATGTTTATGATGCAGATGCTACCGGGCATGGTATAAACTCATATTAGTGTGGGCAGTCTACTCTTCTTTTGGCACACCCATTGAATTTGGGTTCTTAAGGGGATTGCCAGAACACCTCTATTTATTAGACGTATTTAGTCAAACTGCTTTCTTCATTGATATTTTCCTTCAGTTCTTTCTTGCCTACAGAGACACAGAGACCAAGAAGATGATATCTAACCAAAACCTCATTGCTCTTCGGTCAGTTTTTCTACTTTCAAATGGAACCAAAGTCATGAACTTATAATCATTTTTAACCGCAAAATATACCATTACCAACACTAAAATTAATCTTTTGATCCACCTATGTTGTTGCAGGTACTTAAGATCTCATTTTATCTTCGATTTACTTGCATGTATGCCCTGGGATGTTTTATATAGGGTATCACTCTAAACTCCATATATATTCTAATATATACTTACATAGGATCATTAAATTATGACCAAGATGTTGTCTATGTTGACCAGGTTTCTGGTAGAAAAGAAGTGGTGAGATACTTTTTACTGATTAGGTTGGTGCGGGCTCGTATAGTTCTGGACTTTTTCTCCAAGCTGGAAAAGGACATACGCGTCAATTATTTGTTTTCGAGGATTCTAAAACTCATTGTAGTTAATTTATATTGCACACATACAGCAGCATGTATATTCTACTTTTTGGCTACAACTTTGCCAGCTTCACAAGAAGGATACACATGGATTGGGAGCTTAAAACTCGGTGATTATAGTTACTCAAATTTCAGAGACATTGACCTTTGGAAACGATATATAACATCACTATATTTTGCAGTTGTTACCATGACAACAGTAGGTGAAGTTCCTTAATTGCAAGTTTTCAGCCGACCTCTTTCTGCATAAAAAAATACATGTGAATGGTGAATTAATTTGGATTTGCTTGGTACAGGTTATGGTGACATACATCCAGTCAATATGAGAGAGATGATATTTGTTATGGTTTGTATTTCATGTAACATGGTTCTATCTGCTTATTTGGTTGGTAACATAACAGCTTTAGTTGTGAAAGGTTCAAAGACAGTAATATACAGGGAAAGAATAAAAAGTTTACTTAAATATATGGACAAAAATAAACATGGGAAAGACATACGTTATCAAATCAAAGATCAACTGATGTTACCATATGATAGTAGCCACACTGATTCTGTTGTTTTTCAAGACCTACCACGCTCTCTCCATGCTATGGTATGGGAAAGAGAATTATGCTTAATCCAGCGTGTCGAAAATAATTGCAAATGTTACAATGTCAACTTACGTATTATTTAGTATTATGACGATATATGAATGTTATTTCTTGCAGGTTACTGAAAATATTTATAAACCACACATTGCTAAGGTTCCTCTTTTCAGAGGATGCTCTATAGAATTCATCAATAAGATTGTAAGACATTTTGAGAATAAGGGAACTCTTGATAACTTATGCACCTAAACAAGCAACTCCTCATGCAGGTAAGTAGAGTGCACGAGGAGTTTGTTCCTCCAGGGAAAGTAATAACGGAACAAGGAAGTGTGGTTGATCATCTTTATTTCCTCTGCGATGGAAAACTGGTACTACCTTCCTACTTCATATTGTTCTTGTTTATCGAAGTTATATAAAGACTGATGATTTAGTTGTAATTAGGAAGAGATTGTTGTCTATGAAGGTGGACCCAAAGAATCCGTATCAATTCTAACCCCTCACGACTCGTTTGGAGATGTTTCCATTCTATGCAACATTCCCCAGCCATACACAATTCGAGTTCTTGAACGTTCTCTACTTTTACGGATTGATATGCAATCATTCTCTAATATCCTTAAAATATATTTTCACGACAAACGAAAGATTCTCAACAATCTACTAGAGGTTATTACTGGATTTAACACTTTCACACTTTCTAGAAATTTATTTTCTATGTGGCCTCTAAAACTAATACTACAGGAGCCTTCTAAACTAACATATGGTGGCAGGGTAAAGAAAGTGATGTTCATATGAAGCATATGGTGTCAGAAATTAAAGCTCATATTGAAATACAAGAGGCACAACTTGCACTGATGCTCAATAATGCAGCTTATAATGGAGATTTGACTCAGCTAAAAAACTTAATTCGAGCTGGAGCCGATCCAAACAAGAAAAACTTTGATGGAAGGTCCCCGCTGGTATGGTTTTTCTTTTTATTTAAACAGTTATAAAACCATAAAGTGCATAAAAAGGGTATCATCCTGTTAACAAGTTCTTCTGCTGAATAGCATCTTGCTGCATCAAAAGGACACGAAGATTGTAGAATCGTTTTCACAGGTTTGTTTCATAATCTAATTCAGAACAAGGCACAAGATTTGACAAGGAATTGATTCATTAGATTAACCAATATAACAGTAGGTTACATTGTACAAAAGAGACACACCCTTTACAGATTACAGGTACTCAACTATTTATAGAGTATGAAAGGTTGCGAGTGAACCATCATGACCCTTCGGTTTGTAACCGAATTCTGTAACTAATAACTAACTAACTTCTATAACCGCCATAACTATAAAACGGTTATTAACTATCTAATGTACAACTTCAGTCCTTTGGCTTTCGTTTATTATCCATACAAGACTTATGCAATTATAAAGGTGCCAACAATTTCCCCCCTAATTGTGTANAAAGATATCGCTCTATTTCTTATTCAAGAAGGCGTTGAAGTCAACATATCAGGTAAGCTTTCATCCCGTTTGTAAAATTAAATTCCGGTGGTCAGTTAAACTAATCTACTTCGTTACATCTTACTAATAGATAGATATGGAAACACACCTTTGTTAGAAGCTATCAAGAGTGGACATGATGATATTGCTTCCTTACTAATAAAAGAAGGTGCCTCATTGACGATAAGCGATGGTGATAGTTTAGTGTCTTCATCTGTCACAAAAGGGATTCTAAACTCAAAAGACTATGACTTCCGAACTCCACTTCATGTAGCCACCTCACGAGGGTCTTATGGACTAGCAAAATTGCTAGTCGAAACTGGGGCTAGTGTTTTATCCAAAGACAGGTATAACTTTAGAAATGTATCAACCATGTTGTAGATAGCTTGATTAAGGATTGAGAATTCAAATGAAAAGAGAACTTTTACTAGTCTCCTTATTTGTTAAGTCCACAAAGTCGAGCATATACTATATAACAAGATCAATGTTCCAAATGTACAGATGGGGCAACACTCCACTTGACGAAGCTATATTATCTGGAAACAGTACACTGATCGAGCTATTGGAAGAAGCCAAATCTTCTCAGTTATCGTCACAAATCACTTCATCCTCTAAAGAACCATCAGGTATTCAAAAAATTACTCCATTTATTTGCCTATCTTATTATCTTGGAACACTCTGCTATACATTTTAAAGTTTCTAAATGCACTAATAATCATTCTTGCATAAATAAAAAAGGAAAACCATTCAAATTTCTGCCTAGTAATCACCTTTATAAAATTTTCTAATATAAAAATAATAAAAGGCTACCAAAACTGCTCCCATTTGAGACCATAGTTTGCAAGAATGACTTTTTTTAGTCAAATGCAAGAGTGACCTTTTTTTATGACACCACTTTTTTGCAAGCTCTTAGACTTCTCCATTTAGCAAGAACCATGATACATATGCCATGAAAGGTCATATTCAATAACTATATAAGAATCAGTAATTCCTCAATCTCATCTTACTAATAGAAAGTTGATCCCTAATACACATAACATGATTGCTCATATTAATTTCTTACCTAAAGACACGAAGTCACTTTCTGCATAGAACCTTCAAATCATTTCTATAGACTTGGTCTTTGCCACCCTTCAAATTTTGCTTACTTAAGAAAACAAGCTCGCTAACTATGAATTTATTGGCGTTTAGTGACATATAGAATGACACGAAGGAAATGTGCAATATACCCTTTTCAGCCATGGGAATTACCAAAGGATCAAAACAAGTATGGAGTTGTATTATGGGTTCCAGACACCATTGAAGAGCTCATCGAAAAAGCAGCTGATCATTTCAAGTTAGACCTTCCTCCTAATTCTTGTATCATAATAACAGAAGATGCAGGACAAATTGTTGATGCAGATATGATTACAGATGGGCAGAAGCTATATTTAATCACTACTCAAGAATGAGTTATGTATCATGCTAACCTAAGATTTATCCATAAAATGAACAAGAGATCACCTATGTATATGCCCATATATCAAACATCAAATCACTGAGTATGACAACTACACGTGTTCTTTGACCACATTCAGATCTTTAAAAGTTGCATTCCTTAACAAAGTTATATTGAACCAAAAGCCCGCTAATGTCACGTCCAATATGCTATGCAAAGAAGGGTGTTAGACTTTCTAGCTCACCTATGTATGCCCATATATCAATATGAAATCACTGAGCAAGAAGGTGTCCGACTTTTTATGAAGCTTTCTCAATAGAAGTGAGTAATGTGGCATCTACTTAATAAACACTTCCTATGCATATGTGAGTAAGCTGCATAATCCGCATTAGTTTCATTTGCACCAGCAAAAAAAAACAAAAAAACAAAAAACCTAACCTTTAAGCATTTCATCGAGATGGGCTGACAACGATCCTCTACTGAGCCATGGCCGAGACCATGAAACTCGGTTAATCACGCTCTAGTCACATGGTCATGGCTCATCTATCATCTCTAAAAAAAAGGTGTTTTGTCTGTCAGACAACCATGTGACCATGCCAAGACCCATCGAGATGGGCTGACAACGATCCTCTACTGAGCCATGGCCGAGACCATGAAACTCGGTTAATCACGCTCTAGTCACATGGTCATGGCTCATCAACCAGACATGGGTTTCTGTCTCTTGAGGAATCAAGAATACAGAGGTACGAGCCTATAGAACAGATCCTGTTCAAGTAAGGTCGTGCTAACTTGTTTGTTTGTGGTCTATATAAACTGTTTGTGTTTTCAACTTTCAAGCGATGTGGGATAAGACTCACCTAAAATGGGTTGCACTTCCTTTTGTATTTAGTTGGCTCTTATTGCTTGCAATTTGTTGACATCTCATATTTACTTTTTAGAAATGGTTTTAAAAGACATGGCTTTTGTACCTAGAGTCATGGCCGAAACATAACGGCAAGTTCCCTATTTTGGTCTATGTGTTGTCGTGAGGTCGAATTTTGCGGCAAACACTAGTTGTGTGGAGAAAACTAATACGTAGAATAGCGAGTTCAACTTTTAGTGCAATAGATAGTAGTGATTCTGTTGTGATTATTATCATGTTTATGGTCCTTGTTTGATTGTCTCTTGTTACTTTGCTTGAAACTTTTTGACATGTAAATGTAGCAGAGCCGTATACGAGGCGTGCTACTTTACAGTGTCTCAAATTTTTAGATGCCTCAAAATATATACCACGTCCCCCAAAATAAATATATGTTTGAAAAGAGATTAAAGAATTGTAGTTAAGTTCTAGAGTGTCAATTCATCTCCAATTTAGCAACTTGTTGAATATAAAAACTCATATATTACCAGTCTACCGTTGAACTTTCATCATTTTTGTTAAGGGAAAAGTGAGTGTGTGGCTGTAGTGTATACAAGCTTAGGTGTAGAACTCAATTAAACTACGTAGTTTTGGTAAAACTAAAACTATAAAAACCCCAAAGTCACTTCTTCTCCACAACTAGAGCAAAGGGAAAGTGACATGTGCCATAGATTAAACATAAACTCATTGAAGCATTTTTATCGACCAATTGTGATTTATATACGAGTTACATGCAAACATGCTACAAAACTGACAAAACAAAAACTCGTTGAAGACTTTTTATCGACCGATTGCTATGTATCTCTTAGTTACCCACCATTCATTTTTCATGTAAATATCTTACATAACTCTTTTACCCACCATTTTGCATGTAAAAATCTTACATAACTCTTTTACCCACCATTTTGCATGTAAATATCTTACATAAAAACGAAAAAACCTAGAAAATGGTAACAATGACCAAATTAGATTGGTGCATTAAGTCACTGTAACCAACTTCTTGTTAATTATTTATTGATTCCGATTCTTTAAGTATAACCTTTGATTTGCACTTTTGAGCGATGTGGGACGGCATTAAATAAGAAATAAGCATGCGGTTCATTTCCTCCTGGGTTTAGTTATTTAAAGTTAATTATTCGTAACAATATAAATACAATTTGTCGTGACCTGAAATTTTATGTCAAACTATTGTTGTGTTGAGACAACTTATCCCTCGAACGTAGAATAGATGGGCTCAACTTTTAGTGCGTGAGAAGGTAGATGGGCGCTCTCTCTCTCTCTCTCTCTCTCTCTCTCTCTTATTCTTCTTACAAGTCATTTAATTATGTATCATTTAGATATCTCTTATTATGTTTTTGTTTCTCATTATTGTGGAACTTTGAAGGATAACAAGATATTCGAGTCAACACATGGTAAAGAAAAGTTTTGCTTGTTAATCTCTTATATAATAAGAGAATATACAAACTGGACCATTAAATCTTTGAAGAGTTTTTAGTTGAACTAATAACGAAACTCGATTTTACTAAATAGACGAATTTTCTATTGATCAACTGAAAGTTAAAATTAGAAAAAATTGGTTAAACCTTGATATATTTGGTAGAGGATTTTGGTGGAGAAAAAAAAACATAAATATATAGGTGTCGAATTTGCGGATACAAAAACTAAAAACTATGAGGTAATTAATAAAACTTTAACTGTTAAATTTAAAAGAAATATGTATAGAACTAAGTTAGCTTATTAAATTTTATATTTTTAATAACTTTATAAATTTAACAAATAGCCTTACACTTTATACTTCTTAAACTTTATATTTTCTTTAAAAAAGAATAAGATATATGTTGTTATTATTTATAAACATTATTATCATTATGGAATAAATTAATGTATATGTACGGGATTAAAAATATCAGATGAAAAAAGTAGTTACTATGATATTTAAATCAATACACGAGATTGTACATATACTAACTAACAAGTAACGACTCATGTTATTATTTTTATAAGTTTAATAAGGATATCTGGAAAGGTTTTTTTTTTTTTTT
>LBNU01036529.1:10939-43736 GCA_014162995.1 Artemisia annua | reverse complement strand
TAGTTAAGTCGGGTAGATAGTTAAGTCTGCCTGTACTAAGTTAAGTCTGGTAACTTATAGTTAAGTCTGTTTATGTTAGTTCAGTTAAGTCTGTTTTGTTGAACAAGTTAGATATCTTAGGAGATATTATAGGAAGGGATATGCACGCGGTTAGATATCTTAGGAGAAGATATGCATGCATCCTTTCACACGTTTGTAGAATTAGGGTTTCCTTATAGTATAAAAGGAACCCTACGGCATTGAGTTCGATGTCAAGTTTTCAAGAAATTAATAGAATATAAAGTTAGTAATTCTCTGTGTTGTTCTTACTGCTTGTGTTAATATTCCGCGTTAACATTAAGTATACATTGTTTAGAGTTTCTCATATAGATAGTTTAGATTTATCGAAGGTATCTATTGTCTTACAAAGGCTGCTAAGATCCAAATCTTTGGGCCTACAAGTGGAACTTGAAGATCATGATGCATGAAGATCAAGTTAGGGGAGGTTTGTTGGGAATTATTTGTAACAGACTTAAAAGTCTAACTAGTTTAGTTAAGTCGGGTAGATAGTTAAGTCTGCCTGTACTAAGTTAAGTCTGGTAACTTATAGTTAAGTCTGTTTATGTTAGTTCAGTTAAGTCTGTTTTGTTGAACAAGTTAGATATCTTAGGAGATATTATAGGAAGGGATATGCACGCGGTTAGATATCTTAGGAGAAGATATGCATGCATCTTTTCACACGTTTGTAGAATTAGGGTTTCCTTATAGTATAAAAGGAACCCTACGGCATTGAGTTCGATGTCAAGTTTTCAAGAAATTAATAGAATATAAAGTTAGTAATTCTCTGTGTTGTTCTTACTGCTTGTGTTAATATTCCGCGTTAACATTAAGTATACATTGTTTAGAGTTTCTCATATAGATAGTTTGGATTTATCCAAGGTATCTATTGTCTTACAAAGGCTGCTAAGATCCAAATCTTTGGACCTACACACTTCAACGGCTAAAACTTGGTGGGATGTCGACATAAGGATAAGAAAAAGAATGAATGACCATGATTGAGCTTCTGGGTCCTTCCACAGAAACCCTAGCACTCTCCGCTGCATCCTATATAAATCCCCCCTTGTAAACGTTATCGGTGTGTAGGTTTTTTGTAATGAAATGCTGTCGTTTTAATTTCTTAATCATGTAATTTCAGTTTTCCTTAATAAAAGTTCTGAGTTTAATGTTTTAATTTGATGCTTTAGTTATTTAGTAAATTTACGTTTAGCTTAATACTTGCTCCATTAGCTTATTCTCTGCTTTAATCTCTTTTGTTAACCAGTTTATAGCTTCTAAAACTTAAACCTTTTTACCTTTTATTAAACTTTCATGAAAATACAAAAAAAATAAGAAAAACCTAAAAATTCAAAAAGATGTTTACTTTTCTCAAACCCAGCTTACATCTAAGCTTTTTCTAGTTGATTACTGCTCATTTTAGCTTTCTAGCTTCAGTGAGAGAGATTTGTAGCTTAAACATAAAGAAAACTAAAAAAATACAAAAAAAGTCAACAAAAGTCAACGAAGGGTGTTCATGGTAAATTCTGGTTGAGTGGTAGTCCAAAGGAGAAAGGGAAGCTTTTGGCCTATCAAAAGATAGGCTAGCATAGTGAATCCCCTCTTTTTGAGCTGAGGGGAATGTTATTGTAAGTTCTCATTTTAATTTTCTATCCTTAGTATACTTATTTGCTTGTTTAGTATAGATCTCAGTTGTGTCTGCTTATTTGCTGATTAAGTTGCTTATTATGTTCATGTTTTAGTGGCTTAATTGATTAGTTGTAGTAGTTTCATACAGTGGCGAAGCTAGAAAATTTTCAGTGGGAGGTCGGGATCTAATTTTTTTTTCTAACGCTATTTTTCGGGTAATACCGAAATTTTGGGGGGTCGAAACCGAATATGCCGAAATTTTTCTACACGAAAACTATATACCCCTACATCGCAAAAAAAATTTCGGGGGGTAGGGCGCCCCCCCTCGCGGCCCCTATGTAGCTGCGCCATTGGTTTCATAGCTTGCTAATAGAAACTTCTTATTTGACTGCCTAGTTTTAGTGAAATCTGCATAATCATGTTCTTGGTGTTCTTTGTTGAGTTTTTTGGTTAGAGTAGCTTTAATATGGACTAGGTAATCTGTTTGAGGGATAGAATCAGTAGGTAAAGTCTAAAAATTGCAAGTTGTAGTGTAGTTGTAGGTTTATAGGGGTGTTTGGATTAGTATAGTTTATTGGGGTATTGAGGTTTTCTAGATGTTCTTTTTGCATAGGTACACTACATTAGGTTTATATAAGCTCAATATGGCATAAAATTAGTAGGTATAATAGCAAAAGTCAAAAATTGCATCTCAAAACCTCTTAATCTATTTTGCGTTTGCTGCTGTTTGATCATCCTGTGCAATTTGTGTTTAAGTTTGAGTTTTAAGTGTTCACTAATCATTAAACAACATATTAGAATAGATTCAAGCTAGTAAAATTCAAAAAGTCAAATTTAGGACTGCTATATAAAAAGTCAACTTCTGCAATAGTTTCTTGTAACCAGTTTTTCTTTGCTGAATTGATGAGGAGAAAAGTGTACCCATTTTAGGGGTCATTTAAGCCCTAATTCGTGTTAATATGATCAAATATTGCCTTAAATCGTTCATTTTGTCATTTTAGGTATTTTTGAGAAGAATTCTGGAAAACACATCATTTTGGATGTTTTTGGAGCATAAAGTGAAGAAAACGACAAAGTCTCAAAAGGATGCTGGAAATCCTTCCTGACGGCGTCAGAGTCACAAGGTGACGCCGTCAGCCAACCAAGACAAAGGAGTGGATTCTGACTATACGTGACGCCCTAAGAAGAAAATGTGATGTTTACACCTGACGGCGTCAGGTGTTAACAATCCTAGGCCGTCAGGTGTAAAGCTAACGAGTGACGGCCCAGAGCAATTTTACAAGTGACGGCGTCAGAAGTAGATCTAGGCCATCCGAGAACCCTAATGACGGCGAGCTGACGGCGTCAGAGCGTATAAGCTGACGCCGTCATAGTATATTTTCTATATATACTTTTCTATTTTTCATTCATTAGTGTGCAACTTTTGGGAACAAAACCCTAGACGATTTTGACAGCTTTTTCAAGGGTTTTTCACCCTTGATTCTTCCATGTTGAATTGAAGATAAGTCTCAATTCAAATTAATCAATATGTCTATGTGTTGGTTAATTATATCTTATGCTTGTCTTTCAATTAACATGATAGGCTAGATTTATTTTGTGTTTGCTTAGATCTAATGAAACCTAACTAATGATTATTGGTTGTTGGTGTGCTATTACTTGTATTGGATGATTGTTTATCGATGTTAGGCTTAAGAAAACTGGCTAACCTCCTATACGGTAACTTGCTTGAACGTCTTAAGAAACATGAACCAATGCGTACTAGGTTTTTATGGTTGTATTTAATGCATGAGCGAATTCTAATGATCCCATGTTAGGAGCTTCTAGCAGGCTCGACATAGTATTGAAGTAGGAGCTTATAGAGTTGGGGAAGTACGTACGCCACCCCACGAATGGTATTAAGGAATACACCTGTCATCCACGCAATTAATACACACTAATTAACCGGTAAAAGATAGTTAGGGAGTAAGGAAATCTAAGTAAACACACTTGTCTCCATATAAGTTTCACAACCTTTTATTTTCTTGTTATTTTATTTTATTTGCAATAGTAGTTTTTAGGTTAGTTGGCTAGCAACTAATTCCGCCCACTCCTTCAAACCCGAGATTTTACTTGCTTTCATAAAATATAAAAATACAAAAATAATCATCCCTCATCCTTAGACCTATTAGAGTAGTTTTTCATACCTAACGAACATTATTCCCTGTGAGAGAACGATCAATCTCCCGTACTTACCACTACACTATACTACATCGGTCAGGTACACTGCCTGGTGGGATTGCAAGCTTCTCAAGATCCCTTGAGAGGTAAAACCTGTTGCGTGGTCGCAATCCCGCGTTATCACTTTTCTGGGTCATGTTGTTTCCGCCGATGGTATTACCATGGATCCGGCGAAGGTTGAGGCTATCACCAAGTGGCCGAAGTCAGAAGTGCAATCTGCCAGTTTATATCCATCGCTTCCAAGTCATCATCATCAACTTGCTCTAAGTCTTCATGAGTTAGAATAGAGCCAGTAACTTGAGTTGAGATGAAAGCATAAAAAGTGGGATCTCCAAGACCAGCAACCTTCTTCTTGGAACTTGCAGTGGCAACACTTGCATTGCCAGTGGAAACAGTAGAACCTGCAGTGGCGACATCTTCATCACTGTCATCATCAGAACTATCATCAACAGAGGATGATAACAATGCCAAGCTCCCAAAACTTGTACCAAGCTTCTCAGCCTTCTTTAATCTTTGTTCAATGAGTTTAAAATTATTTTAAAGATAATTGAGTTTCATGGTTTCAATCTCTGGTTTGTTTTCCCAGACAGTGACATTGGTATGATACTCAAAAGGCAAACTCCTTAGGAACTTTAAATTGAGGTCATCCTTGGCTACCTCAATGCCAAACACAGTCAACTGTGTCACAACCTTCTGCAGTCTAGTAAAGATGTTGTCAAGAGATTCATTGCCTGATGCAGAGAAATTTTCATAACTCTGCTTTAGCAATGTCTTTTATGTTTTCTTGGTAGCATCATTACCATCAAACACTAAGCAGATTTCTTCAAACAATTCCTTTCTTGTTTTATACTTGCTAAAAGAATTGATCTGATCCTTAGGAAGAGTCATTAGAAGCAAGCTTCTAGCCTTGAGATCATTCTTCTTCTTAGTTCTTTCGTCACTAGTAGTAGGAACAACATTCACTGTCACTACATCTTTGCCAGTAACTTTCTCAGTAGAATTACTTGGCTTGAAAGAATCACCAAACATGATGATCTCCCAAAGAGCATAGTCTTGAATAAGGAAGTATTGCTCTATCATTATCCTCCACATCTCAAACTCATTGAGTTTGAGCTTTGGAAGCCTTGCAACAGTGTTGGACTGGTTGTTTTCCATCTCCATTGATTTTGGTGAGGGGATTAAGCTGTTTCTTTGGATCTTCTAAATCAAAGTATCAGAAGCTGGCTCTAAGAACTGCATGGAACTCCCCAAAGAAGCCTTCAAGGAATTCACCTATTCACGTATCAACAAGGCGAGGGAGAATTGGCCCATTGTTGACCAGGAATCTAAGAAACCAAACAAGTATTATGAGGCATGGAAGGATAAACCGAATTTCAGTTGGAACCAGACTTGTAGCATATCGTTTAATGACTCTCCTCCGCTTACATAGTCTGAGCACCATCCGCCCTTGAGTGTGCCCAAGTAGGATCCTGAGGAAATCCTGCGGAAATTCATCCTGTCTCAAGAAATAAGGCTTGCGAAACTCGAGACTCAGTTCAGGCAACAGCAAGCTGACATGAGTAACAAGGTTGGTAACCTAGTTGACATAATAGATGGTCGCCTTGCTAGTGAAATGATGCGAGTCGAGGAGGTCAATTCTGTCACCATCATCAGTCTGCCGACCTCGCCGGTAAAAATTATGAGCCCCAGTAAACTCTTCAAACACCTATCACCAGACAAGAAAGAAGTGGAGAAACCCTCTGCCTCGACCGCACCAACCCATTTCGTTAACACCATTACCACGATAACCATGCCTAAGCCCGGGACAGATCAACAGCAAACCAGTGAAAGGGATAATAAGGATGAAGATGATATCCTCAAGACTGACCATGGGGAGACGGAGAACCCCTTGGACTTGATCAAGGATTCATCCACTCACGAGACGGGAAATAGGAAAGAAGCGGATAAGGTGCTTAAAGAGTCCCCTGGATTGATTGATGGCTCCCTTACGGAGGAACTTGAGAGAGGCACAACAAAATTATACATCGGATTCAGAGAAAGGATAGAGGAGGGTACCTCTGATGTTTTCAAAATTTCCTGCACTGCTAGAAGAAAGTTGATAGAAAATGCTTATGTAGACCCCAATTCCCCTATGAATGCAATATCCCTTTCTCTGTATAACGAGGCCTTCAATGAACAGGTTACATATAAGGGGTTTAATATCATTGGGACAGTTGGAAGGGTGCCAATTGTGATAGGGAAGTTCTCCTTTAACATTGACCTAACCATAATCAACGACATGAACTCAATCATTAGCCCAGCCCTGACTAACCTTGTCTTAGGAAAGCCATTCATAAAGGCAATGGGAGTGATACTCGATGAAAGGAGTAATAGCGCATTATTTACCGATGGTGTTAGGGAAGTGATCTTTCGAGATGGTAATGAAGAGGTATATGAAAATCAACCATCGGAAATTTGTAATACATGGGGGTTGCAAGGCAGAAGGCCTGGTAGGATAAAGCGAGGCAATCCAACCAATCTCAAAATACCTTATATGATCGGTCACAAGCACTTTCATAATGTTTACATTGACACGTGCTTGCCCAAGAACGTGATGTCCCTGTTTCATTACAACAGCATCTTCACAAGGGAGAGGATGTTGTAGGTATCGACAATGGTGTGCAAGTGTTTGTAGGCAACATGACATTCACTATGAGCTTCACAATCGTTGATAATATTGAAGAATACATTGATCCTAGGTTATCGCAAGTTGTTTTTGGGGCACCTTTATGTGAAATCACAAATTTAGTCATGGACGAGCTTAATGGAATCATGACTTTCACCGATGAGATTAGAAAAGTCTCATACCAAACTCCATATAGAATGAGGGACTTTAAAGGGATTGATTATGAAGGGCTTGATAGTCTAAACTCTCAACTTGTGCTATGTGATGAGGATGTGAGAAGAGGATGCAAAAACACTTCTGACTTATCATGTGGATTCTTTAAGGACGTTAGTAAGCTGAGTTCTAGATATCAAGAAGGTCCTTTCGATTTCGAGGACCCAAAATACCTCCACTATGATAGTGATTCTGATAGAAGTTCGGGTGACTACCTAGAAACCGTGACCAACGATGGAGTCACGTAGGATAGGGTGACTTTGAGTCTAGCTACAAGACTCGTTAATAAAGAAAAGCGCTTCTTGGGAGGCAACCCAAGCTTTATGTTTATTTATTTGTTTGCTTGATTTTATTTGTTTCCGTATGTTATTTTTCTTGTTATTGATTCATGCTTCCAAAAAAAAACTAACTTGTGAAAATGCTTTATTTTGTTTTTAACCTCATCTTAACTACATATAAAGGTATTTTGCAAAAGATAAGTGTAAGGGAAATCTAAATCGGTTAATAAGAACAAATGAACATGAATCATAACAATGTAAATTAACATGCATATTAGTACTTGTTTGAGTCAAATGCTAGGTATCGAGTCATAATGATATTTTTGCAGGAATTCCAGGAAGTAAGGTATAGTTTTTCCAGAAATTTTCCGGAAACTTAACATGAGAATTCTGTCAGATCATTTCTGACGGCGTCAGGCATTACAACCTAACGGCATCAGGCAGTAATTTTCTGAAATTTTTGAAAGTTTTGTTTTTCTTCCGGAATCATAAAAAGTTTTGTTAATTCTCTAACTTATAATCTTCAGGAATTCTGCAAAAACATTCATTCCACAAGCATTATATCCTATTATAGATTATACCGCCGATTTTACGCGAGGTTCGCCTTTATTGTTTTTCAGGTTAACATGTTATTTTGGACAAGGAGATGATTTATATTTCGGAAGGGAAGCTTTGAGCGTTCATCTTTCTTGGAAGAAGATCTAACCATGTTACCTCACTATCTACACCAAACGAATCAGGGGAGTATTTGTTTCATTCTTTCATTATCATTACTTTTACATCTTTTATGTGAACATTGGGGACAATGTTCGATTTAAGTGTAAGGGGGGTAAATGAAGACACCTTAGAGAATGCAATTGCGCTTGATTTTTGTTTGTTTGATAGTAAATTTGTAATAAAACCGAGAGAAATATTTGTTAGGGCAATTTTAGCGCCAATTTAAAATTTTTTACAACATTTAGAAGTGAAACTTTGGTCCTAATAAGCGTCTCATGGATAGGAAATTATATGACTAGCACAAAAACCGTACCACTAAAAAATTTTCCACCCCAAATATGTGAGGTTCGCCCCTAGAATTGGTAGGAAAAGCATTTATGCTATGATGTGTGTACCGGTAGCACTTAGATTCTAGAACTTGCGTTAGGACCATCTCAAATCCACAAGTGAGACTACATTCGTGTAGTTAGATCTACTACATGATAAGAGGCATTAGGATTAACCCCTTGTTTTACACCCGTGTTTTTGTTATAACTACGTTGGCTACATTGGTCAAGTAATTCTCCTACACCCTTTGCGTTGTACCCATTTTTGGTACACGATACCCCTAGTACACCCCTCAGAGCCTATCTTTTCGTTTCGACCTTTGAGCATCTTACTCAAAGTGAGAATTTGTTACACCCCACTTAAATGTACACCCAAATTGCCTTAGCCCACCTTGTATGCACTCATCTTTAGTGCATTATTGTGACAACATTTGTGTTAAACCCTTTGTTAATTATCTAATTGATTACATGGTTGCTAAGTCGAGTCATATCTTGTACATATTGTTTTGGGACGATTGGGACTCATGGGTAAAGTACTAATTTAATGGAGTAATGGGGAAGAACATCATTATTACCCCCATATGTGCTAAATATTTTAAAAAGTACTCCAAGTTTTTTGATTATCTTAATTTGAGTCATTAGATTAGTTATTTGTAAAGTATGTAAAAGTTCAAGTGTAAGGGGAGAACCGAGGCCCCTATGATGTATTATTTTGGATGGTATGACTGAAATAATTAAATCCGCGTAAGTTCAGATTGATTTAATCCAGAAAACTTGGATCGATGTAAACTATTTATGGGTTTTATGGGAAAAAATTATAACTGAAGGTCACAAATTTGAACAATTAAACTTCATAGCTATGAAAACCATATCTAAGTGATTGAATTGTAATTCATTCAAGGAAATTCTAAATCAATTCCGCAGTCGAAATAGAAAATCCATTGAACTTGAATCTGGAAAACTTCACATCTATAATTGATTTGGTTTTTCAGAAATTGTTAAAACAGAAATTGTTAAACACATACAGCAGCATGTATATTCTACTTTTTGGCTACAACTTTGCCAGCTTCACAAGAAGGATACACATGGATTGGGAGCTTAAAACTCGGTGATTATAGTTACTCAAATTTCAGAGACATTGACCTTTGGAAACTATATATAACATCACTATATTTTGCAATTGTTACCATGACAACAGTAGGTGAAGTTCCTTCATTGCAAGTTTTCAACCGACCTCTTTCTGCATAAAAAAAATACATGTGAATGGTGAATTAATTTGGATTTGCTTGGTACAGGTTATGGTGACATACATCCAGTCAATATAAGAGAGATGATATTTGTTATGGTTTGTATTTCATGTAACATGGTTCTAGCTGCTTATTTGGTTGGTAACATAACAGCTTTAGTTGTGAAAGGTTCAAAGACAGTAATATACAGGGAAAGAATAAAAAGTTTACTTAAATATACGGACCAAAATAAACATGGGAAAGACATACGTTATCAAATCAAAGATCAACTGATGTTACCATATGATAGTAGCCACACTGATTCTGCTGTTTTTCAAGACCTACCAAGCTCTCTCCATGCTATGGTATGGGAAAGAGAATTATGCTTAATCCAGCGTTACAATGTCAACTTACGTATTATTTAGTATTATGACTATATGTGAATGTTATTCTTGCAGGTTACTGAAAATATTTATAAACCACACATTGCTAAGGTTCCTCTTTTCAGAGGATGCTCTATAGAATTCATCAATAAGATTGTAAGACATTTTGAGAATAAGGGAACTGTTGATAACATATGCACCTAAACAAGCAACTCCTCATGCAGGTAAGTAGAGTGCATGAGGAGTTTGTTCCTCCAGGGAAAGTAATAACGGAACAAGGAAGTGTGGTTGATCATCTTTATTTCCTCTGCGATGGAAAACTGGTACTAACTTCCTACTTTATATTGTTCTTGTTTATCGAAGTTATATAAAGACTGATGATTTAGTTGTAATAGGAAGAGATTGTTGTCTATGAAGGTGGACCCAAAGAATCCGAATCAATTCTAACCCCACACGACTCGTATGGAGATGTTTCCATTCTATGCAACATTCCCCAGCCATACACAATTCGAGTTCTTGAACGTTCTCTACTTTTACGGATTGATATGCAATCATTCTCTACTATCCTTAAAATATATTTTCACGACAAACGAAAGATTCTCAACAATCTACTAGAGGTTATTACTGGATTTAACACTTCCACACTTTCTAGAAATTTATTTTCTATGTGGCCTCTAAAACTAATGTTACAGGAGCCTTATGGTGGCAGGGTAAAGAAAGTGATGTTCATATGAAGCATATGGTGTCAGAAATCAAAGCTCATATTGAAATACAAGAGGCACAACTTGCACTGAGGCTCAATAATGCAGCTTATAATGGAGATTTGACTCAGCTAAAAAACTTAATTCGAGCTGGAGCTGATCCAAACAAGAAAAACTTTGATGGAAGGTCCCCGCTGGTATGGTTTATCTTTCTAATTAAACAGCTATAAAACCATAAAGTGCATAAAAAGGGTATCATCCTGTTAACAAGTTCTTCTGCTGAATAGCATCTTGCTGCATCAAAAGGACACGAAGATATCGCTCTATTTCTTATTCAAGAAGGTGTTGAAGTCAACATATCAGGTAAGCTTTCATCCCGTTTGTAAAATTATTCCGGTGGTCAGTTGAACTAATCTACCTCGTTACATCTTACTAATAGATAGATATGGAAACACACCTTTGTTAGAAGCTATCAAGAGTGGACATGATGACATTGCTTCCTTACTTATAAAAGAAGGTGCCTCATTGACGATAAGCGATGGTGATAGTTTAGTGTCTTCATCTGTCACAAAAGGGATTCTAAACTCAAAAGACTATGACTTCCGAACTCCACTTCATGTAGCCACCTCACGAGGATCTTATGGACTAGCAAAATTGCTAGTCGAAGCTGGGGCTAGTGTTTTATCCAAAGACAGGTATAACTAAATGTATCAACCATGTTGTAGATAGCTTGATTAAGGTTTGTGACTTCAAATGAAAAGAGACAAAACTTTTACTAGTCTCTTTATTTCTTGAAGTCCACAAAGTCGAGCATATACTATATAACAAGATCCATGTTCCAAATGTACATATGGGGCAACACTCCACTTGACGAAGCGATATTATCTGGAAACAGTAAACTGATCGAGCTATTGGAAGAAGCCAAATCTTCTCAGTTATTGTCACAAATGACTTCATCATCTAAAGAACCATCAGGTATTCAAAATTATTTATTTGCCTATCTTATTATCTTGGAACACTCTGCTATAAAATTTTCTGCCTAGTAATCACCTTTATAAAATTTTCTAATATAAAAATAATAAAAGGCTACCAAAACTGCTCCCATTTGAGACCATAGTTTGCAAGAATGACTTTTTTAGTCAAATGCAAGAGTGACTTTTTTTTTTATGACACCACTTTTGCAAGCTCTTAGACTTCTTCATTTAGCAAGAACCATGATATATATGCCATGAAAGGTCATATTCAATAACTATATAAGAATCAGTAATTCCTCAATCTCATCTTACTGATAGAAAGTTGATCCCTAATACACATAACATGATTGCTCATATTAATTTCTTACCTAAAGATACGAAGTCACTTTCTGCATAGAACCTTCAAATCGTTTCTATAGACTAGGTCTTTCCCACCCTCCAAATTTTGCTTACTTAAGAAAACAAGCTCACTAACTATGAATTTATTGGCGTTTAGTGACAGATAGAATGACACGAAAGAAATGTGCAATATAACCTTTTCAGCCATGGGAATTACCAAAGGATCAAAACAAGTATGGAGTTGTATTATGGGTTCCAGACACCATTGAAGAGCTCATTGAAAAAGCAGCTGATCATTTCAAGTTAGACCTTCCTCCGAATTCGTGTATCATAATAACAGAAGATGCAGGACAAATTGTTGATGCAGATATGATTACAGATGGGCAGAAGCTCTATTTAATCACTAGTCAATAATGAGTTGTAATATATCATGCTAACCTAAGATTTATCCATAAAATGAACAAGAGATCACCTATGTATGGCCATATATCAAACATCAAATCACTGAGTATGACAAGTACACGTGTTCTTTGACCACATTCAGATCTTTGAAAGTTGCATTCCTTAACAGAGTTATATTGAACCAAAAGCCTCCTAATGTCCCGTCCAATATGCTATGCAAAGAAGGGTGTTAGACTTTCTAGCTCACCTATGTATGCCCATATATCAAAATGAAATCACTGAGCAAGAAGGTGTCCGACTTTTTATGAAGCTACTCAATAGAAGTGAGTAATGTGGCATCTACTTAATAAACACTTCCTATGCATATGTGAGTAAGTTGCATAATCCGCATTAGTTTCATTTGCACCAGCAAAAAAAAATCATACCAGCAAAAGAAAAGAAAAAAAAAGATTAAATTGTCTCTCTAGTCACATGGTGGTTAGCATCTCCGAAAAAAGATTAATTGTATACGAGCCTATAGAACAGATCCTGTTCAAGTAAGGTCGTGCCTTCTTGTTTGTTTGTGGTCTTTATAAACTGTTTGTCGTTTGCACTTTCAAGCGATGTGGGATAAGGCTCAGCTAAAATGGTTTGCACTTCCTTTTGTATTATTGCTTGCAATTTGTTGACATCTCATATTTACTTTTTAGAAATGGTTTTAAGTTGATGTTGAAATCTGAAGATATTAAAAGACATGGGTTTTGTAACTAGAGTCATGGCCGAAACATAACGGCAAGTTCCCTATTTTGGTCTATGTGTTGTCGTGAGGTCGAATTTTGCGGCAAACACTAGTTGTGTGGAGAAAACTAATACGTAGAATAGCGAGTTCAACTTTTAGTGCAATAGATAGTAGTGATTCTGTTGTGATTATTATCATGTTTATGGTCCTTGTTTGATCGTCTCTTGTTACTTTGCTTGAAACTTTTTGACATGTAAATGTAGCAGAGCCGTATACGAGGCGTGCTACTTTACAGTGTCTCAAATTTTTAGATGCCTCAAAATGAATACCACGTCCCCCAAAATAAATATATGTTTGAAAAGAGATTAAAGAATTGTAGTTAAGTTCTAGAGTGTCAATTCATCTCCAATTTAGCAACTTGTTGAACATAAAAACTCATATATTACCAGTCTACAGTTGAACTTTCATAATTTTTGTTAAGGGAAAAGTGAGTGTGTGGCTGTAGTGTATACAAGCTTAGGTGTAGAACAGTAGAACTCAATTAAACTACGTCGTTTTGGTAAAACTAAAACTATAAAAACCCCAAAGTCACTTCTTCTCCACAACTAGAGCAAAGGGAAAGTGACATGTGCCATAGATTAAACATAAACTCATTGAAGCATTTTTATCGACCAATTGTGATTTATATACGAGTTACATGCAATTACCATGAAAACATGCTACAAAACTGACAAAACAAAAACTCGTTGAAGACTTTTTATCGACCGATTGCTATGTATCTCTTAGTTACCCACCATTCATTTTTCATGTAAATATCTTACATAACTCTTTTACTCACCATTTTGCATGTAAATATCTTACATAAAAATCTTACATAACTCTTTTACCCACCATTTTGCATGTAAATATCTTACATAAAAACGAAAAAAACTAGAAAATGGTAACAATGACCAAATTAGATTGGTGCATTAAATCATTATAACCAACTTCTTGTTAACTATTTATTGATTCCAATTCTTTAAGTATAACATTTGATTTGCACTTTTGAGCGATGTTGGACGGCATTAAATAAGAAATAAGCATGCGGTTCATTTCCTCCTGGGTTTAGTTATTTAAAGTTAATTATTCGTAACAATATAAATACAATTTGTCGTGACCTGAAATTTTATGTCAAACTGTTGTTGTGTTGAGACAACTTATCCCTCGAACGTAGAATAGATGGGCTCAACTTTTAGTGCGTGAGAAGGCAGAGATTAGTTGTTATTATCGTTTTATGAACTCATTTAATTATGTATCATTTAGATATCTCTTATTATGTTTTTGTTTCTCATTATTGTGGAACTTTGAAGGATAACAAGATATTCGAGTCAACACATGGTAAAGAAAAGTTTTGCTTGTTAATCTCTTATATAATAAGAGAATATACAAACTGGACCATTAAATCTTTGAAGAGTTTTTAGTTGAACTAATAACGAAACTCGATTTTACTAAATAGACGAATTTTCTATTGATCAACTGAAAGTCAAAATTAGAAAAAATTGGTTAAACCTTGATAAATTTGGTAGAGGATTTTGGTGGAGAAAAAAAAAACATAAATATATAGGTGTCGAATGGATACAAAAACTAAAAACTATGAGGTAATTAATAAAACTTTAACTGTTAAATTTAAAAGAAATATGTATAGAACTAAGTTAGCTTATTAAATTTTATGTTTTTTTAATAACTTTATAAATTTAACAAATAGCCTTACACTTTATACTTCTTAAACTTTATATTTTCTTTAAAAAAGAATAAGATATATGTTGTTATTATTTATAAACATTATTATCATTATGGAATAAATTAATGTATATGTACGGGATTAAAAATATCAGATGAAAAAAGTAGTTACTATGATATTTAAATCAATTCACGAGATTGTACATATACTAACTAACGAGTAACGACTCATGTTATTATTTTTATAAGTTTAATAAGGATAACTGTAAAGGTTTATTTTTTATTTTTTATTTTTTTTTTATTTTTTTTTTCACAATAACAACTCATGCTATTCTTCTGAGTGAGTTTAAACCGTGTGTACACGAGTTTAACGATTGATATTAACGGGAATATAAATATCAAAATAAAAGCACGAGTTATTGTAATATAAAAGTAAATACAAGAGATTCACATATAACAACGACTAATGTAATACCTCTTTATAGTTTAAGTAAGAATATCTTGAAGAACATTATTTTAAATTGTCTTTAAGTTCATAAAGTGTCATTACGTGCTATTAAACTCGTATAATATATAAAACATGATCGGTAGTTAGATTCAAATTTCAACATCAATATTAACCTCAAAAGTCAAAAGTCAAAACACGATGCCAACTAAACAAAGTCAAATACTTTGTCTAATAAAAATCTATACAAAATATTAATTGATATAGAAAACTATTATCAAAAACAAATCTAAATGATGAATAAAAATAATTATTGATGAAGATAATTGGTATGTGTTAATACACATACCTTTTATTGACCAAAACCCGACCAAATAGACCAAAAACTAACCCATAATTGTCAAATATTTGTGTTTTTGTGTTTTTGAATGTGCATGTATGGATTTATAACAAATGGACGAAAAATCACAAGAAAATGACAAAACGAGCATGAGAATTGGAAAAGTGTCAAAAGCCGGAGCCGGGAAAGCTAGTGGTCAAAGTCAAAGCTCATAAAGTCCATTGAAGTCCTCAAAGTTTCAGAAATGACAAATTTAGCCCTTGAAGATAAAGTTTGAAGAAATTACACATTTGGTCCTTCAATTTCAAAGATTGGCAAAATTGGTCCTTTAAAGATAATTTTGGAGATATGACATTAATGGCCCTTCAAGAATCAATGAATTGGCAAAATAAACCCTTGGATAAAGAATTTGGAAGATGGCAGATTTGGTCCTCAATGTTTCAGAAATTTCACTAATGGTCCTTATCCTTATTAGCTAACATACACGGATCCACCATTTAACAACTTAACCCAAAATAACTTTAACCCAAATCCCATAAAAATAAACCCAACATTCCTAAACCTACACCCTTTATCCCATCCAGGCCCAACCAAAACAAATCCAAGGCCCATTTCCTTTATTTAACCTTAACCCGGTATCCACACATTACCCGTAACCCATCCTTTGTTATAACCCAGTCAGAAAGTCAATAAACAATAAAAAATTAAAAGGGCGCCTTTTACTGTGTTTCTTCTTCAACCAGTTACCCTGCCAGAGTTACCTTGTGAAACCTCGTACTAAGCATCTATCCTAGGACCTTCTGGAAGCTCCTGACGTGTCAGAGATGTTGTCATAATTCTTCCACCGTGGCCATTTCATGCTCTGTGATTGGTCTAGCATACGTGGATGATGGATAAGACTCACTTTGTTGGGAATTATTTGTAACAGACTTAAAAGTCTAACTAGTTTAGTTAAGTCGGGTAGATAGTTAAGTCTGCCAGTACTAAGTTAAGTCTGGTAACTTATAGTTAAGTCTGTTTATGTTAGTTCAGTTAAGTTTGTTTTGCTGAACAAGTTAGATATCTTAGGAATTATTATAGGAAGGGATATGCACACGGTTAGATATCTTAGGAGAAGATATGCATGCATCCTTTCACACGTTTGTAGAATTAGGGTGTAATACCTAAAAATTATAAACGTGTAAAATGACCAAAATGCCCCTACATCTAAAAATCATTAATAAATACCTATACAATACCAAATAAGCCCGAACAAGTTTACAATTAATTATGTATGATCTAAATATTTAAGAAACTAAAATAAAATACGAAAACTATTTTATTGCAACACGAATAATTATTTTGGGCCGTTTCCTTTCCGATTTACAAACAATAAACATAAGTGAGCCCAAGTAAACTTTAGCCCACATGAGTTCCTTGCTTAACTTGGCCCATGTTCGATCCATATAACTCAAATAAAAGGTACGGGTTGTTTTGTTTCCTGTCATGCGTACGAATCACACAAGAACGATTTTTTCTAAACCCTAAGTTCTCTAAAGTAATCGATCTTCTCTTCTCCTTGGGCATTAGTCGAGCTTGTTCAAGAGTTTCAAGCTGTGGTGATCTTTATTCTTGCTTCCCTTCGATCACACAGGTTTAGGTATCCTCATAAATCCCTTCTTGTTCTTTTAATATTAAGTTAAAGCAAACATGAAACCCTAAATACATGTTACCATTAATGAAATTAAATGCTAAGAACCCTAGACATTAATTAAGGGAGATTAGGGCTTAAAGGGATTAAGGTTATGATGTTTCTGTCCCACCTGCATGATGTCAGGAATTTGAGTTGTGTTCGAGAGGGTCTATTTTAATGATACCAACGTGTTATTGGGTGATTCTTGAGTCTAAAATCAAGTTCTGGAAAAGTACTTTCTGAATATGTAAGCCGCTTAACTTTTAGAGGTCGGGAAGATTGATTTTTGATTTTTGTGTGATTAAGTGTCAAAACTGTTTTTCGGATGCCTGGAATTCAGTAGGTGCTTTTGATTTTTAATTTTCAAACCGTAAGGGGACGTTTGGTACGCTGGAATGGAAAGCTGAGAAAAGGAAAGGGGGTTCATTCCCATGTTTGTTTGACATAAAGAATGGAAACGGGTAATAAATTACCATTCTCATTCTCTCATTTTGTTTCTTTAAAAAAAGTGGAGAAAGATAAGGAATTAGAATTTTAGAAGGACTCTTTCTCTATATCCATTCTACAGAGAATGCAAAAAGCCCGGTACAAAAAGATATATTCGTAACATCACAATACTTCACAAATCAAGAAAAAAAAACCCTAGAGCAGCCAACTGCTCATCCTCTTCATACGTAAATTGCATCATCCATTGAGGTAATTCAATATACTTTCTTCTTTATATTAGTTTACAATTTAATGTATACTTCATCTTTAACACAAGTTCATGAATATTATATATGATAGTATGTCTGTTATTGACATGTGTATGCATATTATACTTCATCTTTAATTTCATTCGTTATGCCTTATGTGACAATAATCGATATGTCATATGGTCCTTACATCTTTTGTGAAATAGTGTTAATTGCGTACAGCTATTAACAATGGATGGTGGTTTTGCTTTGTTATAAATATATACGGCTAAACATCCACTTGCATATTGTAGATGACGAGAACACCTTTGGTACAACGGAAACTCCAAACTAAACGAGCTGCCATGATAGCTGCCTTAGGAGCAGCTAATGTAACCTTCATTGTGGCTCGTTGATTTCTAATGTGTGGTTCTACAATGAATTACTTCATTGAGTCTAAAAGTTTGCGTAAAAGATATCTCGTAAGTTATTATAATAGCTTACAAAATATGAGAAGGATGGTGTACGATAGTGATACTACAAGTGTGGTTAATATAAGAATGAACATATGCGCCTTTAAAATACTTTGTGAGATTTTAGAAACTAGAGGGGGGTTAAGGAGTAGCAAAAACATCCAAGTAGATGAACAAGTTGCTATGTTCTTGCACACACTTGCACACAACGAAAAAAATCGTATAATAGTCAACAGGTTTCAAAGGTCTGGCGAAACTATAAGTCGGTATTTCAAGTTAGTTTTGAATGCGGTATGCCGACTACACAAAGAATTTTATAAAGTACCTGTTCCGGTACCAGACAATGAATTAGATGAGAGGTGGAAGTGGTTTAAGGTTAGTCAATTATATTTTTATTTTTAATTATCATAAAATGTCAATTACAGTTCATATCAATTTCTTTATGTGTATGAAGGGTTGCTTAGGAGCCTTAGATGGAACATATGTTAAAGTTAGGGTCCCTGAAACTGAACGAAAACCTTATCGTACAAGAAAGGGTGAAATTTGTACCAATGTTCTTGGTGTTTGCACAAGAGACCTTCAGTTTATATATGTGTTAGCGGGATGGGAAGGGTCTGCAGCAGATTGTCGTATGCTTCGTGATGCTATTAGTAGGCCAAACGGTCTTAAAGTAAGTCATGGTAGGTTATATTTCATACATAGATAATATCCAAATATAATACGATACCACTAAAAGTTTACTATACTTATATGTTTGGGCTCAATAGGAAACTACTACCTTTGCGATGCGGGTTATACAAATGGTGAAGGTTTTTTAACTCCTTATTGCGGTCAACGGTACCATTTGAATGATTGGAGTCATCCACCTACGACATCAAAAGAGTTCTATAATATGTGACACTCTTCTGCCAGAAATTGTATCGAGAGATGTTTTGGGTTGATTAAGGCTAGATGGGCCATTTTGCGTGATGTTTCATATCACCCACTAGATTCCATGCCACGGATTATAATTGCTTGTTGTTTGATGCATAATTTTATTCGCACAACAATGCGTGAGGATCCTCTTGATAATGAAGTACTAAACAGTCACATGCAACATGCAAACGATCATGATAATGTCATTAGCACCATACAAACATCACAAGGATGGAGTGATCGTAGAGATACTCTTGCTAATGAAATGTTCAATGAGTGGAACGCAAGACGTGCTCATTTATCGTAACTTTTTTTTTTAAGTTTACGTTATTTAATTTTGTTCCAAACATTGATTTAGAAGGTTGAGACTACTTATGTATTTTTTTGTCATGTTGGTATTTGATGAACTTGAAATGCTATTAGTATGATTGTTAAAGACAATTGCACTAGTCATTATCTTATATAACTTAGTATTTTATGTAGCCTATTGATGATGTATATTTTTAGTCTTTAGTTTAGTCTTTTTGTAGCCTACCGATTGAAAAAGTTGTTTTTACAGATCTTCTCAAATATGACCAAGTATCATGTTAGTTAAGATAACTTTTGGAAGAGAACTAAATAAGATAGTTACTTCGGCTACATTATTCATTTAATTACTTTTACTAGTATCAAGTGAGTTGTTGTGAGTTTTTATACTAAATGTGTCACCTTAATTATTTGCACTTTTATCTCAGATTCATCATTTACGTAGTAAGTTGTATGGAACGATCTTCATACAAATGATTAGTCATTTTTAGCCTACTGATGCAATAGTCATATGTTGTCTTTAGTTTAGTCTTTATGTATCCTACTGATGCATTACTCATTTTTTAGCCAACTGATGTATTTTTTTAGTATAGTAAGTTCACTAACCTTGTATTTTACAAGTTTTTTCATAGTAGATATGACAGATTCAAGTGTACCTAACGGTGCGTCAGATGCAAATGTAATAAGAGGCGCCGGAAAAAACAAAAGACCATGGACATCCGAGGAAGATGCAAAGCTAATTGATGCATTGATGGAGTTGCATGTATCAGGTAAGTACTCAGGTGCAGATAATGGATTCAAACCCGGATACGAAAAGGCGGTGCAAGCATTGTTGGATGTTAGTCTTCCTAACTCAGGTTTAAAGGCAGATCCTCATATCAAGTCAAGGTTAAAGACTCTAAAAAAGAATTTTAGCATTGTGCACGACATGTTAAGCGGCACGGGCGCGACGAGTGGTTTTGGTTGGGATCCTGAAAAATGTGTCCTAAGTGCACCAGACGATGTGTGGACTGCTTACCTCAAGGTATTATGTTCATGTTTTTAATAACATGTTATGTAACGCAAATAAGCTAATGCACAATTTTAACTTTGTTGTAGGATAAGAAATATGCTGCTCCTTTTAGGAACAAGGCGTTACCATATTATGAAAAACTTTGCACTATATTTGGCAAGGATAGAGCTACTGGCTCTCGGGCAGAGGATCTTGGAGATGATGAGATTGTTCAAGAAACATCACTAGTTTCACCCATTGATGTTGATGCAGATGTTTCTATATCGAGTGGGGTAGGAAACAAAAGAAAAAGAAGCAAAACTATCGAGTTTAGTGAGACTTTTAAAGAATGTTCCATCGACTTGAGTGACAAACTTGAAGATTCTATTGGCAAATTAGGTGACAAAATAGTCGCAAGTGCTAATCAAGACATTCCTAATGATATATTGGATGAAGTTATCACAAGTATACAAGGATTACCAAATAACACTCCACAACAACGTATCAGGGGCATGCACATCATTGGTCGTAACACAAGTAAGGCCCGTATTTTTCTAAAATCATCAAAACAAGACAAAGTTATTTAAATTCAAATGCTTGGGGATGGCCCGTTAGATTAGGTGCTCATTAATCTTTACTTGGTCACATACATTTTTTTTAGTAATATGTGTTTGATTATAATATCGTATGGTTAAATGTTATTACTTTGACACTTTTATGAAAACCTGTTGATGGTATGATTTGATTTTATGCAATTCCGTTCTCTTTTGTTGAGTACAGTGTATGTAGTAATATATTTTTAGGATTTTTATTTCATCATAGAGATTATTGGTCATAATAATTTTGTTTCATCTATGATATAATGATCATAGAGATGATATAATTATTATATACTTTTGAAGTTTCAAACATTTTTGTTTAATAATGCAGATGATGTAACTAAAAAATTTTAATAAATTTTCATTCTTGTTTGTACCAAACAAAGGAATGGATTCTTTAGTCGATTCTGGCCCTCAATTCTATACTTTTGCCAAACAGTAGAATCAATTCTCTTGAATCAGGTCCATTCTCTTTCTGTGCCATTCCATTCTCCACTGCATTCTCATTCTTTGTGATTCAGTCGTACCAAACGTCCCCTAAGGAGTTATGAGCTCTCCTTTGACAGGAGTAATATTTGGGTTATGTGTGACTTCCAGGAATTTTTGTGGATTTTTCTGTAGGGTCTGGATATGTATCTTAAGTGCAAACTTTTCGGGTGTTTCTGTAGTTCATTTTCTGGAATGGTTTTGGGAAACGATTTTGCAAAAGGTATTTGTACATGCTAATAAATTCTGGGAAAATTCGTGTGGGTTCTAAAGACATTTAAGTTTCTCTGTGAATTTTTGTGAATTTTCGTTTTGAATTCTGATATGGATCAAAAATTCGTAAAGTTGTGACCTGTTTGTGTATAAAAGCTGAGTTGGTGATATAAAGGCTAAATAAGAGTAAAACTTAATTATAAGATACAAAAATTAATCCTAAACAATACTCATTCATTTGTAAGTCATTTAAAGAGGTAATTAAAGTACCTAAATACATTTCATGATTTAATTTGATATAAAACACGTAAGAATTAGTTGAAAACCTATAATATGTGATAAGTAACCCTAAAACTATAATAATAATTAATTAAGCACTTAACCTAATCATATGTTTAAGGTTACTAAAAGTGGATAGAAGACCTAATTTGGAATAAGAATAAGTAAATAAATGAGCAAGCTATTAATAACTAAAGTCACATGTGTAGATTTCTGAAGAAGGGTGTTATTCGTTCTTTGATCCTTTCTTTTCTGTCAGCTTTGCATTTGTCCAAGTTACGGATATTCTGACCTTACTTTTAAGGTTTCCTTTGGGATTACAACCTTTGCTATGAACTTTTCTGATTTGATCCTTTGATATGATAAACCTTGTTATCTGAACCTTCTGATATGACCACTATGTTTTGAACCTTTGTTATGAACCTTATGATTACCTGAGCTTCACTAGGCATGGGGGTTCCATGTCCGTGTCAGAGATGCACCTCTGACATGACTCTAGGGCAGTAGAGTGATGCTCTGCCATGTCCCTTTGATTGGTCTGCATGTGAATGGGTAGGGGCGTATGGATGCATCCTAGATCTGTTTCTGATATGTTATGATATGATATTTGTCTGGTGAATGTGGCTGTGTGTGCAATACACGTCCTTCACATTTCTGGGAGCTAGCTACTCCACCCATATGAGGCCACCCCTCATTTTTGTCTCATTATCTGAGAGGTCTCCCCTCTATATGTTTATGAAGATATATGATTATGATATGATATGATATGTTTCTGAGCTCATGGTATTATTATGGTTCTGACTCTGTTTATACAGGTGACTGTATGAATTCCTTACCTAAACTACACATTTTTATTTCCGTATTATTCGATATACCTTAATATGTTTTCCCCAAAATATATCACTTATACTTCACCATTTATGTTTCGTTTCATTTTGTTATATTTCTGTTCGCTGGGCTTTTTAAGCTCAGCCGCATTTTCTTTTCTCCGCGGCAGGTATTCAAGATAGCTTATGGGATAGCTTTCTGGGATTGAGAGTAGAGCTGAGATCAGACTTGACCATAGTCAACTTAGATTAATGATATTTATGTATTGAAGAGATTAGTTACATTTATGGTTTATTTTGGATATTCGGTAAGGCTTCCACTTTTGTTTAGTTATGTATGTTCTGATGTAACACCATAATGTGACATTTCTACCCTTGTCGTGTTGGGGTGTTACATAGGGTTTCCTTATAGTATAAAAGGAACCCTACGGCATTGAGTTCGATGTCAAGTTTTCAAGAAATTAATGGAATATAAAGTTAGTAATTCTCTGAGTTGTTCTTACTGCTTGTGTTAATATTCCGCGTTAACATTAAGTATACATTATTTAGAGTTTCTCATATAGATAGTTTGGATTTATCCAAGGTATCTATTGTCTTACAAAGGCTGCTAAGATCCAAATCTTTGGGCCTACAAGTGGAACTTGAAGATCATGATGCATGAAGATCAAGTTAGGGGAGGATTGTTGGGAATTATTTGTAACAGACTTAAAAGTCTAACTAGTTTAGTTAAGTCGGGTAGATAGTTAAGTCTGCCAGTACTAAGTTAAGTCTGGTAACTTATAGTTAAGTCTGTTTATGTTAGTTCAGTTAAGTCTGTTTTGCTGAACAAGTTAGATATCTTAGGGGATATTATAGGAGGGGATATGCACGCGGTTAGATATCTTAGGAGAAGATATGCATGCATCCTTTCACACGTTTGTAGAATTAGGGTTTCCTTATAGTATAAAAGGAACCCTACGGCATTGAGTTCGATGTCAAGTTTTCAAGAAATTAATAAAATATAAAGTTAGTAATTCTCTGTGTTGTTCTTACTGCTTGTGTTAATATTCCGCGTTAACATTAAGTATACATTGTTTAGAGTTTCTCATATAGATAGTTTAGATTTATCCAAGGTATCTATTGTCTTACAAAGGCTGCTAAGATCCAAATCTTTGGACCTAAACACTTCAATGGCTAAAACTTGGTGGGATGTCGACATAAGGATAAGAAGAAGAATGAATGGCCATGATTGAGCTTCTGGGTCCTTCCACAGAAACCCTAGCACTCTCCCCTGCATCCTTATAGCTTCTAAAACTTAAACCTTTTTACCTTTTATTAAACTTTCATGAAAATACAAAAAAAAATAAGAAAAACCTAAAAAATCCAAAAAGATGTTTACTTTTCTCAAACCCAGCTTACATCTAAGCTTTTTCTAGTTGATTACTGCTCATTATAGCTTTCTAGCTTCAGTGAGAGAAATTTGTAGCTTAAACATAAAGAAAACTAAAAAAAGTCAACAAAAGTCAACGAAGGGTGTTCATGGTGAATTCTGGTTGAGTGGTAGTCCAAAGGAGAAAGGGAAGCTTTTGGCCTATCAAAAGATAGGCTAGCATAGTGAATCCCATCTTTTTGAGCTGAGGGGAATGTTATTGTAAGTTCTCATTTTAATTTTCTATCCTTAGTATACTTATTTGCTTGTTTAGTATAGATCTCAGTTGTGTCTGCTTATTTGCTGATTAAGTTGCTTATTATGTTCATGTTTTAGTGGCTTAATTGATTAGTTGTAGTAGTTTCATACAGTGGCGAAGCTAGAAAATTTTCAGTGGGAGGTCGGGATCTAATTTTTTTTTCTAACGCTATTTTTCGGGTAATACCGAAATTTTGGGGGGTCGAAACCGAATATGCCGAAATTTTTCTACACGAAAACTATATACCCCTACATCGCAAAAAAAATTTCGGGGGGTAGGGCGCCCCCCCTCGCGGCCCCTATGTAGCTGCGCCATTGGTTTCATAGCTTGCAAATAGAAACTTCTTATTTGACTGCCTAGTTTTAGTGAAATCTGCATAATCATGTTCTTGGTGTTCTTTGTTGAGTTTGTTGGTTAGAATAGCTTTAATATGGACTAGGTAATCTGTTTGAGGGATAGAATCAGTAGGTAAAGTCTAAAAATTGCAAGTTGTAGTGTAGTTGTAGGTTTATAGGGGTGTTTAGATTAGAATAGTTTATTGGGGTATTGAGGTTTTCTAGCTGTTCTTTTTGCATAGGTACACTACATTAGGTTTATATAAGCTCAATATGGCATAAAATTAGTAGGTATAATAGCAAAAGTCAAAAATTGCATCTCAAAACCTCTTAATCTGTTTTGCTGTTGCTGCTGTTTGATCATCCTGTGCAATTTGTGTTTAAGTTTGAGTTTTAAGTGTTCACTAATCATTAAACAACATATTAGAATAGATTCAGGCTAGTAAAATTCAAAAAAGTCAAATTTAGGACTGCTATATAAAAAGTCAACTTCTGCAATAGTTTCTTGTAACCAGTTTTTCTTTGCTGAATCTAGGCAAAATTAGGGTACAATTGGTGTATAAAATTCTGGGATTTTTGGTTTTTTATGTTCTCTGCTGGGTGGTCTTCCTTTTGCCCCCTTAATTTCTTAGAAATTAGCTTATTAGACTGCTTATTTCACTTCTTAAAGTGGACTGCTTCACCATTGTTTCTGTCCAATTCATGCAACTGTTCTTGTGCTTTTTGGATGATTCTAAGGGCTTATTTGAGTATTATGAGTTGTTTTGAGCTTATTGATGTTGCCTCTGCTGTCTGTGAGCTTGTGGTAGCTTTTTGTGCTTATTAGCTTATTTTATTGCTTAATATAATCTGCTTATTAGCCCATATAGCTTATTAGGACTAGCTTTGTTAAATCTCAGACCTTGATAGATCTTCGAGCCTATATAGATCGTTAGTAATGCTTATGTAATCACAAACACACTAAAAGAAAATCTCTGTAACTTGTATTCTATAGCGGAACTCAAATACAAGAATAACACAAACTACTAAGAACACTTTGACCCTCTATGGATCGTTTATTAATAACTAATATTGTTTTCTGAACTCGTACATAAAGCATTGGCCGAGGATTCCTTTTATACTACAAGAAACCCTAAACCTTCTTACAAGAAACTAATTATGATAAAACTATGAAAGATATTCTACATATCTTGTCCTAAAATAAGTAAACTCTATCCATTTTATTACATTCCTACGGATGTACTATATCAGCAGGAACCAAGTAAGTCAGCAGGATCCATCATCAGCATAAACCAGTTGGTCTTCAGCAGGATCCGTCAGCAGGAATCAATAATTCATAACAATCCTCCCCTAATCTTGAATTTGACACAGTTAAGTTCAAGATTCTTGATAGATCTTTAACCTTCCAGAGCATGAGGATTGACAATGAACAGCAGCAGCAAAAACATGTTACCAGCATCAACTATATGACTCTATGTCAAAGACAACCAGTAACCTCCATGAAGAACAAGGATCCAGTAGCAACTCCTATCTTTGCAGCTACCAGAACCAGCAGCAGCATCAGGAACCAGAGTAGATTTTAAGAGCCTTTACCAAGTAGCTACTCACTCTTGGGCTAGCTAGTCCTTTGGTGGAATCATGACATCACCCTGGTGAACTAGGAACCAGTCCAACACTTAGAACATGAATAATAGGTGTGTTGAAATACCCTAATGATTTTTGGCAAATCATCACAGCCATAAACGGATTTGACTTGTCTTTACCTGTAGCCGTTTGCTCAGGACTAGCCAATTCTTTGGTTGATTAAATCACCTTGGTGAATTGATTACCAAATATGGTGTTCCACTGCCTTTACCACAAGCCATATACATGTGGGCTAGTCAATTCGTTGGATTTCCAAAGGATAAGATCCATGGTGAATTGATGACCATGTTTCACTCTCAGCAATGAAGCATGGGTGAGTGAAGTACCCTATGGTTTTGAGCAAACCATTACAGCTATCAACAGATTTGATGTGTCTTTACCATAGCTGTACCTTATGGACTAGCCAATTCTTTGATGGAACAGTCAACATCATTGTGAGTTGATAACCATAGAACCAACATATGTACCTGTATACAACAAAGAATGGCAAAACTACAAAGAAAAGTTAGTTTATTTATTTATTTATTTATTTATTACTAAGAAAAGAAAGAAAGAAATAAATATACAACAATAGATAATTACCCCATGGAATTTTCAATACGGATTCCATGCTGAGATGCCAATTGTTGTTGGACAAGCAGATTCCTTCTCATGGTTTTGATAAGTTGTTCTGCATGAATCATGTCATTACCCACCATGTCAGCAGGAACAGTTAACTTAACCTCAAGCATCTGTTCGACAGTACCCTCTGTAAGTGGATAAGTAGAATCTGCAAACATATACAAAGCCTTCCCAGACATAGTATAAATAATATGAACATTGCAGAGAGGAAAATATTGCCAACTAGCAACATCCCAAGCATCCTGTCCTCTCCAAACTTTAAATCCTTTGCCAACATAATATGTGGAGTCAAAGAGAATATACAAATCACCCAGTAGAAAGAGACCACATCCCTTAGGTGTATGAGTTCTGAAGTAAGTGGTTACCCAATCATATACTACCTCCGTCCCAAAATTATTGTCCACAGACAAAAAACACACAGTTTTAGAAAAGCATCCACTTTACAGCTTTCTCTCTCTTACTTTTTGCACAAAGACAGTGTTACCCTTAACCAATTAATTTCCAACTTCTTTAAAGTTTGTAATAATAACCACAAATGGGGGTAATATGGTAAACTTAATTTATAGTCCCTATCTATTTATGGAAGTGGACAATTAAATTGGGACAAACAAAAAAGGAAAGATGGACAATAAATATGGGACGGAGGTAGTAGATGAAGAAGGTCATCTTTATCCACTATTGAAAGGATTTCACTCAGAAAGGAGAAATACTTAACAGAACCATCCTCTCTATGCACAATATTGAGCTGTTCCTTACCAAATTCAACTGGAGAAAGTTCCCATTTCACCAATCGAACCCATAGATCAGGATCTTCACCATCATCCTCTGCATGTTCAATAAAGAAGCTGTCCTCAGCAGGAAGAGCCACAACCTTGGCTTTCCTCTTTCTTGCAATCCTCTTCTGTCTTTTACCAGGAGTAGAAGCAGGAGAAGATTCTTTGTCAGCAGCACCTGTAGTGGAAGCAGGAACATCATCTGTAGGTGGATGAGAGGGAGCAGCAAAAACAAGTTTCTCTGACTCATCAGCAGAAAGATTAGCTTCCTCATCACCAGAAAGATGAACTTCCTTATCAGCAACATCCTCAGCAATTTCAGACACCGTAGGAGGAATAGATGGTGCAGCAGGAACAGATGTCTCAGTAGCAAACTCTGGTGTAGAAGCAGACTGGGTACCCTCAGCTGAAACAGATGGTTGAGAAGCTGATGGTGGATGGGAAACCTCTTCTTGCACAGAAAAAGCAGAAGGAATGGGAACATGTGTGGAACCCCCAAGTGTATCCGTAGTTTGTGCTTCAGCAGAATCTACCAAAGGGGTGGAGACAGCAGGAACAACAGAATCAGTAGAAACCACCTTTGGAGAATCAGCAGCTTCAGTAAAATTCAACCTCTTGGCTTGCTTACCAGATCTGCCAACAACAGTTAGAATCTTATTGTATACCTCAATTAATTGGTCATCTGTCATATCCCACACTTGTTTCCTACTCAACCCAGAACTATAGATAGCACAACTCTGATTCTTCACAATATTTCTCATGTAATCCTTTTGCTGTGCTTGTGTCATAGGCTTCTCTCTTTTTGCTCTTGCCTTCCTTTCAGCCTCAGCTTTCTTCTTTTGTGCACCCCTAGCAACCATTTGTTGTACATAATCTTCCATCTCAAAATCTTCACCTAAGACCTTCTGAGCTAATCCTGGATTAGCAAGAACTTGTGAAGCAAGATTTGCCCAAGTGTCCGGAGTGAATTGCTTGGATAGTGCATTGTTAGGAACACGTTTCACGTTATTCAAGTGTCGGTCATTAGTTTATGATAGGTTGCTAGTTAAACTTATTATGTTTTATGTTTAATCATTTTATTATGAAAGTTTATGATGTAATGTTACTACAAGTGGAAGTCCAAGGGCTAGTAGTGTAAAGTATGGAGATGAATCTTGAGACCCTTGGACTCCCCTATAAATACAATGTGTAAGCCTTCCTTAAGGCTTGTTGGTTCTCTAGTAATACAAAGTTCATTATATCAAATATCTTAGAGTTCCTTCCATATTATTCTTCTTCTTCTTCTTCTCTATTCTTGTTTCTTATTCATACAAGTATCATTGGTTGTTTATGCTATAACATGGTGACCTAACATGCATCCAATTCCTGTTTCCTCTCAGCAGGCAAAGAATCAGAATCAGACTGATTCAGATTTTCATGCAGTCTTTTTCCCATAATCTCAGAGCGTCGTAGCTTTTCTTGTCTTCTAGATTCATCAGCTAGTTCTTGAGCACTGAGATCAGCAGCTACTTTTGCACTTAGCTCTTCTAGTTCAAGCTCCTTCTTGGACTTTTCCCGATGTGGAAGATCTTCTTCAAGCAAGACTGATTTTCCTTTGTCAATAGCAGCAGAAAGAGAAGCTGAAAGTTGGTCAGCAGAAACACTAGATGGTGCTGCAGAAACCTTTGGAAGATCAGTAGGAATGGTGATAGGCGTAGCATCAGAAGGAACTTCTGAAGTAGCAGCAGAATCAGCCACAGAATCAACTTTTGCAGAGGGCTGATCAGCAGAAACATGAATGAATGTGTCAGCAGAAGCTGGCACTTCTTGATCAGCAGAACCTATGTTAGCATCACCAGTAGGAATAGACTCAGCAGGAATATCAGTTGAAGTAGACACACCAATACCAGCAGAACCAATATCCATTGAGTCACCCCCTTCAGCAGAATCCAATTGAACCACTGGATCAACAACTGGATCAGCCTTGTTGAGATATTGGCGCCTCTTTTTCCTCTTAACCATAATAGGTGCCTGCACCTTGGACTTAGAAATATCAGCAGGTGTGGCCTTAGGAGAAGGTGTTTTCTGAGCCAGTGATGCCTCTGCCAGAACATGGAGAGATTCTAACTCATCTTCTTCAGCATCTGAGTCAATCACCAATTTTCTTTTCTTCTTCTGACCCAGTTGTGCTTCTAAATCTTTGACCCTGTCCTGAAGAGCAGCAACTTGTTCCCCTAGAGTTGTCTTTGTTACTTTGAGCTCCTTTTCCAAATTGTCTACCTGCTTCACATACCTGCCAAGTAGAGCATACACCTTGGTGAGAGTAACAGGGTCCTCAGCTCCATCAGCAGGATTACCTGCTGATTTAGGAGCATCCTGGGACCTATCAGAAGAAACATGAAAACCATCAGCAGAATCAGGTTTCTCAACAAAAGCCTCTCCAGTTGGACTAGGAGACCTCTGTATTTGAGAGGTAGATGGATCAGCATGAGACTCAAAGATAGAAGTAAAAGTAGGCTCATTATTTGGTTCCTTAGGGGGCTCATCTAAAGGTTGTTCAGACACATGAGGTGGATTAGATGTCACATGGTCAAAGGTGTGCCTGGGAGATGTGGAGGCCAAGTCATCAACATCCTGATCAACAGACTGTGTTGGGTCTGCAGGGACATTGAGTTGCTCAGTATGAGCAACAGGTCTTGGGGATGGTGGTGGCTGAGTATCCGCAGTAACAGATGCAGTTGCATCAGCAGTACTGGATGGACCAGCAGCTGCAGATGAGGATGTCCCTGCCTCAGTAGCAACTGGTGCAGATACATCAACAGCAACTGATGCAACCCCATCAGCAGCATTAGGCTGAGGTGGTTGTCCACAATCAGCAGCATCCCCTGCTTCAGCATCATTGCCAACAGGCAACATAGCTAGCAAAAGAGGCCAATGTACCCCTGTAAACCCACTACTCATATTAGAAAATACTTTAGAAGTTAAAGGGACAATGGGTTGATGTGTCCTATCTTGGGTCTCTATGCCTATTATTACTTGCAAGAACCTAGGGTACATTAAGAACTTATTTTTCCCAGCAGTAACATTATCAAGCATATTTTGAAAAATATATCTTGAAAAATCAAAAGTAGTACCCTTTGATAAACAGACAATTGCACAAGCCAGATGAGTGGAGAATTGATCCCAGCCTCCTGACTTTTGACTTAGACATTGCAACAGGGTATGCATCAAAAATCTCCATTTGGGGCACAACCTTTTCTTGTACCAAGCATTCGTAACTTCTCCTTGGTATCCAATAGCTCTTAACCCAGGAAGTATGATGTCCGTGTCAGTATGATAGACACCATGTTCATCCTCCAACTAAAGCTTAGTATGAATCAACGCTTCAGTGACCACATACTCGACTCCATCAATTGTTGCAACCAACTCTGTAGGATCATCTTCAGGCTCTTTTCTAGCAGTGACCCAAAATTGGCGAACAAGAGACTCACAAATTCTATTAGGGTGACACGTAAGAGCAAAATGGATTTTAGATCTTCTCAAGAAATCCACCATTGACTCAAAAACAGCATGATCTTCGGTTTTGCCTTTTCCTAAGTAAACTGTTTTATTGTGATATCTCTTAAATTCCAAGGCAGCCATTGGAAACAAAATTAGAGAGCAGATGTTTAATTGAGAGGTGCGTGGGAATGAGTGATGAGCAGTTATGAAGTGGGGTGATTATAAAGAGAGAGGGAATCAGTTATTTTGGGCGTGGGATACACACGTTAGGTTATATATGGAAGTTACCCAAATCGTGGTAATGAATTGGCAAAAAATCGTGGATCGAATCTTTGACCAATTTTGACTTTTAAGTACTGCCCAAATAATCCCAAATATTTACCTTCAACAGCAACCAAAAGTCAATCAGCAGTAACGAGTGGTCAATCAGCAGAAACCAATTGTAAAATTATCCGCAGTAACTGATGAGACGAAAAATGTTACGTTTTTAGGGGTCGGTTTGAGTCCTAATTCGTATGTTTTTGGTTTGGATTTCACCCAAAGTCGTTTCTTTTCTCATTTTAGGCACTTTTGAAGGGAAAATCACAAAAGAAGCATTTTCGGGCGTTTTCGGAGTGAAAAAGTGCGGAAAACAACAAAAACTCAAAAGACCTTAAAGATCACAGAAGGTGACGCCGTCACACTCTACAAGGTGACGCCGTCAGGAACAAGTGAAGTCCAGAAGTGGAAAAAATACTCGTGACGGGCCAGAGAGTTTGTAGTGCAAAATTGTGACACCGTCAACCAAGGCCGTCAGATCTGGAACCAGCAATTATGACCACGTCAACCAAGGCCGTCAGGAAACCCTAATCGCCGAGCTGACGACGTCACCTATTGGGCTGACGCCGTCAGCCCGCGTTTTCTATATATATAGAACGTTTTTTCTTATTGTATGACGAACTTGAGAGGAATTTTGGAGTGGAGAACTTTAGGGTTAAACCCTAGTACGTGTATTACAGACCTTAGAGGGTATCCTAACCCCTCTAACTTGCATGTTTAATCCAAGATAAGTCTTTATTCTTACAATATGTCTATGTGTTGTGTGATATATGCTTGTGCTTGTCTTTCTTTCAACATGCTAGGCTAATTTACTTTGTGTTTGCTTAGATCTAATGAAACCTAACTATTGATTATTCATGTGGATGTGTATGTTTGATGTTTTGGGTGAATGTTTCATTACGTTAGACTAGAGAAAACTGCTAATCGCCTATAACGTAACAAGCTTTGAACTCTTTAGAAACGTGAATCGTATGGTTGCGTTATCGATTAAGGTATTCATGCATAGGGTTGGCTATCGGGTGAAGCTCATGATAGATGCTTGACGTATCGTCATAGAGTGAGGTAGGGAATTATAGAATTAGGGAATTGAACGCACTCCCTACGACATTGTAGGAATACACCCGTCATCCACGCAAACTCAACATACTAATTACATGGTAAAAGATAGTTAGGGAGTAATGAAATCTAAGTAAACACTA